>MU157875.1:81795-130754 GCA_015657495.1 Crepidotus variabilis | reverse complement strand
AATCTTCCAAATTGTTCATCGTAGCCAAGCTACTTGTGGCCACTGGAAGACTGTATCACTCAGATATGCGTTCCTGTTAACTGCGCTTTACAGTGCCCCTTGTGAGTGTGATTTGAGTAAGTTAAAGGAAATACTCACGAGAGAATTAGAGACCAAATTAGCAGTTTAGATCTGAGTAATTGTACAGTAATAGCTTACGCTCGAGATGTACTCTAAACGCGGAGATTTACTGAGAGGACGGTGGCCGTTGAGAGCAGCGAGCGACTCAGCGCAGTGCCTGTATTTGGCCTTGTTTCCGCACGGTGACGCTGCGATCAGCTGTGATTCCAATCATCTTTATTATGTACCAAGTGCATAAGAGTGCAGAGGATATGTGATAGCAAGCCTTACACAAAAAGAGATAGCGGTGAAGTATATCTTATCCAAACACTCTAAAACCTGAGAGCTCGAGGTCCTGACTTTGAGGCTCCTGTCTATTTAATGGTATATTCTCGAAACCCTTCCCAAGCAACGAAGAGAAAAGCTCGTCGATCTGCTCATCATGCCATGCTCCAGATACAGGTACAGGAACCATGAAGTTTTGTAGCTTTTCGTGGACTTCGAATCTGGTCATACCGCATGAGCAAGAACAACCTTGGTCCGAAATAGGAGGCTTACCGAAGTTTACGACCCTTACTGGCTTTGGTATCGACGGTCTTTTTGGCCTTCTTTTGCTTCTGCAATAGCATCCAATCTTCGTTTCTGTTACCATCTTTACGTGAGTCAATAATGTCACGCAGCATTTTCTGATAGAAATCGGTGTCGTCGAAGATTTCTGAATCAGGTTCACCGGTCTCTGCAGCTGTTGGTGCCACTCCAATCCGACTGCCTTTCACTCTTGAAGTCCGCGTACGTTCCAAAATTTTGGTGTTGTCGGCCAGAAATTCGTCAACCAACTGAACGGCCGACTTGGGTTGTTGATTTCCCTTAAGGAAAGCCCCTCGATTTGAAGAGATAAGAGCCGACGGTGCAACAGCTTCGATTTTAGCAGACCATTTTGACAGAGTTTGTAGCACGTAAGGATGAAGACTAGATTGGAATTAGTAAAGGACGCAAGAATGTGCCGTGAATCCGAGCATACCTCTCTTCAAGGGTTACAGCATCTTCAGTTGCTGTGCGTAATGCCTCTGAGTACTCTGATATAGATGCGGCTTCTCCGAGCTTCCGCCTCTTCTGAGGAGGGGGTGGTATAACCTTGTTGCTTTGTAGCAGGTTCTGGAAGGCGAAGGTTAGCCAATGCAGACAAGAAGTACATCAAAGCGAACTTCTTGTAAGTCGTCGAGTTCGTCCGTAAGCCTAATAGCCTCGTCAAGGAACTTCGATATCACATCTTGACATTCAGCAGCCTCTAGGTATGGTTGTATGTGTGAGGGCTGGGGCGATGGTGAGCAGTATCCTAAAATGGAATACATGCACCTACTGGAGGAAGCGTATTTGCGGAAACCACTGCTTTCTGGAGACGAATACGAGTATCAAGCAGAGTGTCCCATAAAGTCTGAAGACAATCAACGGAAGACCGAGCTGTTTGTTGAGGGGAACTTACGAGTTGCCTCTTTATTGCTTGTCCTTTGCGAATGTCACCTTCCCGGGCTTGTCTCAAGCTCAGGGGAAGCACAGTTTCGTTGGCTGCTTCGTCATCTGTGGTTTTCCGTTTTTTTGACGACAAGTCTGGCTCCTCTTCGTCAAGCGGTTGGTCAGAAATCTGTGCAGACTGCGACTCAGTCTCATCTGGTGATTCATCTTTGTCTTGTTGACGAGTATCTTCATCGTTGTAGTCACTTTCTTCTGGTATATCTTCATCCTCAGCTTCGCTTAGTTCCCCGTCGTTGAAAAGGTCCTTCCGAGATGTACGAACACCTTCGTATTTGGGATCCGCAACGCTTGACAAAGCATTGCGAAGTACGCTTGGCCTAAGATAGGTTTGAAACAACATATGTATAGGATCCAAAAAATCACGCACCCAACATCAATGTAATGCGTACGAGCCAACGAACTCGCAGTCTGAGAGTTTTCGGCGGTCTCAGGATCTCTAGACTGTACGTCTTCAGGATCATGGTCTACAAATCGGAAGGTCATAAGTACTAAAATTCCGTCTTAAACACCAAGAGGACAAACCAATAGGCACAGCTTCCTCAAGTTGTGCAATCTGCTCTGCGAGTGAAAGTCCTGTTGATTGATTGATAAGCGGTATTCAAACTATGATTTAGTCGTGTCATACATACGGCCAGAAGCCATTCTGACTGTGGTGGAAAGACAAAGAGGGATGGCGACACAGATGAAGGAGAGACAGCTCAAAGTCGTCGAAAGAAAAGTTACAAGGTGGCTGATTGGATGTCGGTGTGTTTGAACCGTCCATAACAGCCAAACAACGCGGGCGCGTCCGCCAATCGCAAGGTAGATAATTGGTGATATCGAAAGTGGATAGGTGTATAAGAGCATAAGAGTAGAAATATAATAATCTATAGCTACTAGTATTACTCGACGAGAGATTAAAATACTGATGTGGATGAAAGCAAGAACCGTCGGGAGAAATCATGATTAATGCGAAAATGCCAGTGCGAAAGCTTTACAACAGTGATGCGAGGAAGAATGGTTACAAGCCATAGAGGATATCAGAGAGCGGATGTCGAAGATGACGCAGCTTGGGAAGGCGCCACAGGGGGGAAAGTGGGGTTTCGACCATTTGTTTGATCAACCACCATCGGGTCACCAGCTTGTTCCTCAGCCTCAGCCTCAGCCTCATCATCCAGCTCAACCGGCCCATACTTCTCTTCATATTGTTGAGCATATACATCGAAGAAAATACTGCGCGGTGGAATGACAATGGAATGGAAGTCTTTGGTCAATGTTGGTTGCGGTCTTGAGATGTCCACGGACTGGCCCTTCCCCCTGATCAATGCACATCCTTTCAGACTACCAATCCAATTCTTGTCCTTATCAAGTGTTGGGGTGAGGTTGTCAAATTCAATGATTGTTGGCCCACGAGGTTTATCTTCGGTGGGGGCCAGTTTCGCAGGGAGCATCCTCCGTTTTTGAGGGGTTGAAGGCATTTGTGATGGTGTTGGTGCTTGACTGCCAAAAGACTCCCAGGAACTAGTAGACCGGGTATTTGCAACCTCTCCGGTCAAAATGGAGCACTTGAAGATGTTGCCTGGAAGGTTTGGCGGCTGAGGAAGGTCCAAGTGGACAGGGAACAAGGTGGGGGCAAAAACATCAGAGGGTAGAGCTACAGATGTCCCAAGCAACGGGAGATGGACCTCCAGGAAATGGTCTGTGACAGACCTGGACCGCGTACTGTATGTGAATGTAGATTCACAGTCTGCAGAAATTAAGATTATGTAGGACTTGTTTTACTTGCATGAGCCTACCTCGAATGGGACAATGCAAAGGTGACTTCTCCAAGTGCTTTTCAACATGCTCAAAGAGTTTCTGAACAGAGGTAAACTTGTTTGAACGTGGTAGTATGTTACACCAGTGAATTTGGCACTTCCTTTGAGCCTGAAAGAAGAATGAGAGGCTGTCAGCTCATTGGCAGAAAGACGGTTGGTGCAAAGGAGCGAACATACATGATGCTCCTGGCAATGCTGGTAGAGATGCTAGTGAAATCATTTTAGTTGAGCTGTATCTATCTGACGTTACGGTGCAGGAAAAGACAGAGGGATTGCATGGAGACAGTCAATCAAGACCGTGCTGCAGCAATGGTGGTAAAGATGTAACATCCCATTTTGGGACGTGCACGACCAACAAAAGTTTCTCTCAACACTCTTACCCTTGACACAGACTTCTTCACCACAAGCCACAGCTTGAAAATAACCCATAAAATCATGAAAATACAGGAAAGAATTATTCAAGTCAAAAAGAGTCCAACAACCGACCTGAGAGTAAGTCTTCCAGCTCCCCAAAACAATTTTACAGGTTTTACCGTCCACTAGCCAATCACAAGAATATCCTCCCGGCTGGAAAACATTTTTGGATATGTCAGAAATGTTTTCCTTGGTCAGGTTGATGGTTGTGAGCATGTCATAATCCTGGGATTGTTGCAAACGACCACTAAAGGTACAGATAAATCAGCTTTCTGACAACTTTCATTTTTAGAATCTCAAGTCTACCTCAAGAACTGCTTGAGATATGTTGTAGATTGATGCTTGGACTCAGGAGGGAGTGTGTCAATCTCCGCCAGTGGAGGAAAGGGCAAAAAGCTTTAGTTGGCCTTTGTTGATATCAAGGGCCCATTTTCCTGTTTGGGAAATATTTCATGGACTGCCTGAGGGCAGAAAAACCTCTCTGAGGTAACTTGCAATTGTTTGAGCAAAGATACTTGATGTATGTGTTACAAATTTGGCTAATTACAGTTATTGATATATGAATACAGGAGGTATCTAAGTTGCAGCATAACAATGATCTACATCTAACATAAGCGAAGTAGAAAGTTCAAGCCCGGCCCAATGTGTTTAGTCGAGCTTCAGCTGCTCTTGCACGCCGTTCACGCTCTACCTTGGCTCGCATCTCTGGTGTCAAACCTGAAATGCCTTCAGTTACTCCTGCTGCCCCACCAAGCCGATTTGAGTTAGAGGCTGCCGAGGTTGTTACCTTGGTTGTTGCAGAGATTTCCGGTGTCTTTGGCCGATCCTTTTCTTTCTCTTTCTCCCTTGCCTCACGTTCTTTGACCCGATCTCTCAATCCCTTCCGTTTCACCTTCTTCTTTTCTTCCTGTTCCACCTCCATCTCTTGAGTGAGAGCACTAGGCACATGGCCGGCCCCGAACCAATCCCAGCGATCCGGTTGAGCTGCAGCCACACGTCGAAAAATGTCCCGTAGAGCCTTTGTTTTGGCAAGGTCATACGCCGTTCGACGAGAGACCTTTGATGGACCCTCGTCATCTTCTGACAACTCTCTGACATGCTCGCCCTCTCCCTGAGTTTTTGAGAGCGGCACAGCGATTGTAGGATCCGCATTGCCTTCCTCAAGCAGCCAACAGGTGATCTCTTCGTTTCCAGCGGAAACGGCAACTTGGAGAATTGTTCCCTTGCGCTCGTTTGTCCATTCGGGTATAGGCGCGTCAGGACCACCAAGGCTAGGTCCTTCCCGCTCGAGGAACGCCTTCAACGCTTCCACGCGATTTTTCGACACCATCTCGAGTAGCCGACTCCATTTCTCGCGAATGGCTTCCTCATCTTTAGAAAGTTTGGGGGCCTTTGGAAGTTTCTCCTTCTCCATGGGGTGGGAGGCGCTCGGAAGAATGGGCCGCGCCTTGGGAAGCGATGCCAAATAGGCTTCGTCTTGCGCAAGCAGCTCTTGTTCGGTGAAATGTGAGATTTTGGGCCTCGTGAGCTCCAGTAAGCACCGGGAGAGTTCTGATTGCGTCTGACATGAAAATCAGGTGAAGCCTTGAACTTTTCAAAACTGGCCAACTTACAGGTCGTCGCGTCGGGAAAGGAAACCCGCGCAAGCGCGGATCCTCTTTTGTCCAGTGGGCTCCTTCGTAATTATAGAAAATCCTCCTGTTAGATGTGCTTGCGCGAACCCAGATCCGATCGCAGTCAGCAATTTCTTCCGCCCACTCCAGTAGCAAGCCACGAATATCCTAGCGGGGGGTCAGTGATTTGCAGAGATGACTTTGTATATTTCACGTACATCTCGTAAGGCCTGCTCACCATAACGACGTAAAAGTGCACCAGCACTCTTCGCGGGCCCTTTGGCGTTGTCATTCGCAGACTGGGAACCACCCTGCTTTCGACGTGCTAAGCCAGGATTTAGCTCCCGTGATTTAAAAATCCCATTAGTGCTTACTGGTGTAGCGATGGAAAGTTTTATGAAGGAACACCTCTGCATCGGGCTTTGGTTTCTTCTGCTTCTTCTTCCGGCCTGACTGAACCTCATCCTCTTCGTCCTCCACTGCTGGGCTAACCCGAACAACCGCACCAGCAAAATGACCACCCGCGACCATGAACATGGCCCACTTCCTGCCAGTTGTCACTGGGCGCTGTAAATTCCGTAACTCGTCGAGATAATGTGTAGGATCGGTCTTGAGTGGCAACAGAGCTCGATAGATGCCGATTTGGGTTGAAGGTGGCGAGTGAAACCAAGTGAGTGCGGTCACTGGAGGGTTTTTCGAACTGGAGTCCGGAGAAGGGGATCGCGTGATCAATTGTTTCGCTTTGTTGACGAGACTATTGACAGCGTCCGAGTCTTCGTCGTCGTCCTCCGATGATGCTGAACCGGATAGGGAATCTTCGAGACCTTCACCGTTTTTGGTTAAATTCGGAGCGAGTTTTGGGCGAGTCGTAGCATGTGCGAATACGTACCTTCAACTAACTGGGAAAACGAAGCTTCGTTCACTGTTTGGCGCCCTGCTAAACGCGTCTTGACATTATAGCGATGCCAATCTGAACGGAAATGCGTTCTTTGCTCATCAACGTTCAAGAAAATGACCCCTTGACATATATTACAGGCTCGTGGACCAGAATTGGTTGCAGAAACTACAGGTTCAGGTGAAGATGCTCTGGGAGGTTCTTTGTTCACCAGATTCCTCGGTGTCAGAGTTTCCAATAGTTCTTGTGGCAGAGAAAAAACATGGTGCTGTGAGGTTTGCATGGCCGATTTCCAGGTGGTTGATGTTCACTGCCAGAAGCCGTGGTCCACTTTATATCTCAAGAAAATATTGATAGAACGGCACCGCGGATGATTCCAAACGAACAAAGCTGACAGAGATGATTCCAAAAGTGACTCAACCAGAGCAGCGGTCAAGCGTTGGCGAAGCCGTCAACAGTGCCATCGGGGTTTGCCGATCACATTAGCACATCGCGTCTAAAATCAGACACGTAGCCCCTGGCGAAATACATAAACCTCATTGGACAAAAACACGTCTCTTTCATTCCACGACAGCTACCATGGTATCCTCCGCTTTTGCAGACAGACCCCAAAAGAAACTTTTCCTGTTTGATGTTGATAATACTTTATCGCTTCCTCGCCAAGTGCGTTCGTAAACCATTCAAAACTTGTCATTGTGTGATTTATCGATTTATGTATACAGATTGCATCTCCAGAGATGATACAAACTTTACGCGAACTGAGGAAAAAAGCAGTCATTGGGTTTGTTGGTGGATCTGACCTTGTGAAAATCACTGAACAGCTCCAAACACCTGGGACTAAAGGTAAGCTTTGGCTTCACTCCGTAGCAGTATACCCGATGAAACAACTGATCGAACGCAGTTTTGGACGAGTTTGACTATGGATTTGCTGAGAATGGGCTCATTGCCTTCAAGCAGGGCAAACCTTTGCCATCTGAATCCTTCATCAACTTTGTTGGCGAGGAAAAGTACAAGCCGTTGGTGAACTTCATTTTACACTACATCGCAGACTTGGATATTCCCATCAAACGGTACATTTTTTGCATACTCCCTCGAACTGCTCGCTGACGATGTAAAAGTGGCACGTTTGTTGAATTCCGTAGGGGAATGATTAACGTTAGTCCTATTGGACGTAATGCAACGTGCGTGCTGCGTTACAGCGCGTAGAAACTAAAGCTTATGGGACTTAGTATTCAAGAGAGACAAGATTTCGAACAGCTTGACTTGGTATGTCTCCAATTCAATCTCATTCTTTCTAATTAACGCGTCCGGATAGAAACATGGTTACCGCAAAGCTCTTATCAAAGCGCTCAAAGAAAAATTCCCTGATTATGGTTTGACATACTCTATTGGAGGACAAATCTCATTCGACGTCTTCCCCAATGGCTGGAACAAAACAATTGCTCTAAAGCATGTCGAGGACGAGAGCTTTGAAGAGATTCATTTCTTTGGAGATAAGACCTACGAGGTAAGCTGACTTATGACGACTCGGAATTAATCCTGATGTGTCTTCAGGGAGGGAATGACTACGAAATCTTCTCCGACCCTAGGACGATTGGCCACTCTGTGCGAGACCCAACGGATACTATAGTCGTCTTGAAGACCCAGTTCCTCAATTGAGATTATATCTTACTTGAAATTTAACACGACACATACTTTAAGAATGAGTTTAGATCTTTGTTAAAACTTCTGTTTCATCCATGGTACTTCGAGCTGCTGCAATTACATGGGTAAAATCTAGTGTCCCTTTTGAAATGAGAACACGGGACCGATGGTTTTACCTAAGCTAAACTCTCAATTTGGTGATGCGGCTTGAGTTGCTTGCTTTGAAGACAACCACCATCACTCTCTCCAGTCCTCTCAATTCTCAGTGACTTTCTCAAAACTTGGGCTTCACGTTATTGAAAATTCAACATGGCGTCACAGTCGAAGGAGAATCAGTCATTAACCAGGACTAGGTTTGTTCATTTAGTAACTCTTCGCGTCTTGACAAACGCGTTAGAAATCCATAATTAACGCGACGTTTAGGACAGAGGTTGAAATGGAACTTCCTATACCCAAGAAGAGAAAGCTAGGACCAAGTCAAACACTCGGGTCTCAAAATGGCACTCAACCGCAGCCCTCCTTCACAGATGTACTTGAAAGGCTGAAGGAAGAGGGCGTCGCTGGTCACTCAGGCGCGTTGTATCTTGAACACTGAAATACACTTGACTTATTCTGAGATATTATTGCAGAAGCTGAAGGAGGAGCCGATCAATGGGCCCGCCCTCCCCTACCACCTATCAACGAGTTCACAGACGATCTCAGTAAGTGGTCCAGTCCTCACGTTGGAAGGAATTCTGATCGAATTGCCCCAGTCTTCCAACAGATTGATATTGAAACTGCTTCTCA
This sequence comes from Crepidotus variabilis, assembly GCA_015657495.1. Classification (NCBI taxonomy): domain Eukaryota; kingdom Fungi; phylum Basidiomycota; class Agaricomycetes; order Agaricales; family Crepidotaceae; genus Crepidotus; species Crepidotus variabilis. Next base: position 121,974 of record MU157875.1, on the reverse strand, counting down.
CCCTGAAAATAACAGTATCATTCTGCGGATGTATGGCGTCACATCGGTGAGCGAATATTTGTCACTCTGAAGCAGACACGTTCTTACGTCCAGACTAGAATGGGAACAGTGTGGTCGCAACCGTGACAAACTATCTACCCTATTTCTATGTCGCTGTTCCTCGTGGTTTTCATGAAGATGATGTTGAGCCGTTTAGAAGGCATCTTAATGTGAGGGCTCTGCAAACTCTGAATAAACTCGAAGCTCACTCACTGGTAGGATATCGCAGAGAACCCATGCATTGTCAAGCTCGAAATAGTCGCTTACAAGCCGCTATTGGGATACCGCGGTGATCAAAACATGCCTTTCCTCAAAATTACACTCACGGATCCAAAGAATGTACCAAAAATCCGAGATATGTCTACATTTACCTTGGAAATAGCTTATCCTGATAATAACTTTTGCTCTATTTACGAATGTTCGAAGGTGGTCTTTGTACTTTCCAAGACTTTTTCAAAGGGCCGACTAATACGTTCGAGAGTAACATTGTTTTCGTGTTGCGCTTCATGATTGACACGAAAGTGGTCGGTATGAATTGGATAGAAGTGTCTGCCGGTAACTATACTGTAGTACCTCCAGATAAGAAGAGATCAAACTGCCAGCTCGAGGTTTTCTTTCGGTAAGCTTCAAACATTTGGAAAGCCCACTATTGCTCAAAGCATATTACAGATTTGACGAATTCACTTCTCATGCGCCCGAAGGCCAGTGGTCACATGTCGCACCTTTGCGAATCCTCAGCTTCGATATCGAGTGTGCCGGGCGGAAAGGAATCTTTCCTGAAGCATCAATGGATCCCGTTATTCAAATTGCAAACATGGTCACTCGCCAAGGTTCCCCTTCGTCTTAGCAATCCTCCCAAATTACCTCTAATATTCTCATGTGTTTATAGGCGACTCTAAACCATTCATTCGGAATATCTTTACTCTCAACTCTTGCGCAAATATTGTTGGCTCCCAGGTCATCTCTTTCAAAGAGGAAAAAGAACTCTTGGCGAGATGGAGAGAGTTTGTCGAAGAGGTGGATCCGGACATGGTGATAGGGTATAACATCTCCGGTTTCGATTTTCCATATCTCATGGATAGAGCCAAGGCGTTGAAAGTGAATAAGTTTCCCTACCTGGGACGCATGAAAGGTAAGTAACATATTTGACACCCAACTATTGGAAGATTATCCACTGATTGCCTGTTTAGGACGGAAGACGGAAGTAAAGAACACTCATTTCTCTTCCAAAGCTTACGGTCAACGCGATTCGAAAGAGACTCCTCTTGAAGGCAGACTACAACTCGACCTGCTGCAGTACATGCAACGAGAACATAAGCTAAGAAGTTATTCTCTGAACTCCGTTTGCGCACAATTCCTTGGAGAGCAAAAAGAAGACGTGCATCACTCAGTCATCACAGATCTTCAAAATGGGACTCCTGAGTCGAGGCGGCGGTTGGCTGTATACTGTTTGAAGGTAAACAAATGATTCGAGGGGACTTTTTCAATGTTGATCATTTTTCTCCCAGGATGCGTACCTTCCTCAGCGGCTCTTAGACAAGCTTATGTGCTTTGTTAACTATATTGAGATGTCTCGTGTCACGGGTGTGCCGTTCAACTACCTTCTGTCTCGAGGACAGTCCATCAAAGTGCTCTGTCAACTTTACCGCAAAGCTAATGAAGAAGGCTATCTCATTCCAACAACGAAAGGAGAAGGTACGTATGCGGTCAGAGACATAACAGCGACAACTGACGGTCATTCCTAGGTTCGGACGATCAGTACGAAGGAGCGACGGTTATCGAACCGAAGAAAGGTTATTACGATGTACCAATTGCTACGTTGGATTTCAGTTCCCTGTATCCTTCAATCATGATGGCACACAACTTGTGTTATACGACCCTTTTGGACAAAGAACTAGTCAAGCAGCTTGATTTGAAAGAAGACGACGATTACATCAAAACCCCAAACGGAGGTGCTAACACTTTCCGAGATATTCTACTTACATGGGTTGATGATATTGTTTAGATCTCTTTGCTACCAAATCAAGGCGAAAGGGAATCCTGCCGACTATCCTTGAAGACCTAATTTCTGCCCGCAAACGGGCCAAGGCAGACCTCAAGAAAGAGACGGATCCATTCAAAAAGGCAGTTCTGGATGGCCGGCAGCTCGCTCTGAAGATCAGCGCAAACTCCGTCTACGGTTTTACAGGTGCCACGATCGGCAAACTTCCTTGTCTGGAAATTTCATCAAGTGTTACTGCGTACGGGCGTCAGATGATTGAGAAGACAAAATCGGTTGGTGTTCGCCTAAACTATGCCGAGCTCCAGAATAATGAAGTATGTTGCCCACTATAGGAGGTAGAATCTCATTATACGGTGGCGAATAACTACTTGCATGACGCCGAAGTCATTTACGGTGACACAGATTCCGTCATGGTGAAGTTCGGGCCTACCGATTTGAAAGCAGTCATGGCTCTCGGTATATCTCTTCATCCCGTTGAATCGATCTATTGACTTACTTTTTTTCTGTGTAGGCAAAGAGGCTGCGGACCTTGTAACCAAACAATTCGTCAATCCCATCAAACTTGAGTTCGAAAAGGTGTATTACCCTTACCTGCTTATTAACAAGAAACGTTATGCTGGACTCTATTGGACGAAGCCGGAGAAGTACGATAAAATGGACGCCAAGGGCATTGAGGTATGTTTGGAAACTGAAAATACAAACAGAACCCCTAATTTTGCATGTAGACCGTCCGTCGAGACAACTGTCGACTTGTCTCAACGGTGATCGAAACCTGTCTTCACAAGATGCTCATTGACCGAGATGTTCGAGGCGCTGAAGAGTAGGTGGTCTGCCCAAATACCCTGCTTATTTTACTGACTTATTCTTCGTAGCTATACGAAGCGAATGATTGCGGACCTTCTACTAAATAAAGTTGATATGTCTCAGCTAGTGATCACCAAAGCCCTTGCCAAAGACAGTGAGTGCATATGATAACTCATTGCCAGCTCTGCTGAGATTTTCTCCCAAAGACTATGTTGGAAAGCAAGCCCATGTTGAGCTTGCTGAGAGGATGAAGTTGCGAGATGCTGGTACGTTCAATTTGCCTGTGGTTGTACCTTGGCGATCAACTCATCGTTAAACCAGGTTCTGCCCCTGCTGTTGGTGATCGTGTGGCATATGTCATCATCAAAGGCATCAAAGGCGCGGCGGCATACGAGAAATCTGAAGATCCCATCTATGTGCTTGAAAACAATATCCCCATAGACACCAAATATTACCTCGAGAACCAACTGTCAAAGCCACTCTTGCGTATCTTTGAGCCTATCTTGGGTGATAAAGCAAACTCTCTATGTCAGTCCTTAATGCTTCGCAACCCTGCGCTTTTTGATATTCGTTCACAGTAACTGGCGACCATACGAGGACCATCCAGATTGCAACACCGACTGTTGGTGGATTGATGAAGTTCGCTGTAAAGACAGTCACCTGTCTTGGCTGCAAGACACCTTTGCGAGGGAAAGAACTGAGTGAGTTGTCTGGCTCACAGATGCAGATATAGAAACTGATTTTAACTAGGTGGCGCTGTGTGTAAGAACTGTCAACCGAGAATGCAGGAGCTATATCAAAAGCAAGTAATATCGACGTCTGCACTTCAAGTACGCTTTTCACGATTATGGACGCAATGTCAGCGGTGTCAGGGTTCTCTGCATCAGGTACATTCATTCCTCCTGGATCTGACGTAACCTCACCCATTCTGCCTTTTAGGATGTGTTATGCACGAGTAAAGATTGTCCAATTTTCTATATGCGCAAAAAAGCGCAGAAAGATGTTGAAGATTCTCATGCTATACTAGAACGTTTTGAGGTCGAAGATTGGTGAATACTTGGCCCGTCGTTTTCGTCTCACCTTTCTGGATATCTTGTTATTTTTCGGATTGACTCGGTACTCTATTCATTTGTAAAGATATTTGGCATTTTACATTCAAACGTAGATTCCTCATTGCTGTGTTTGCCCATTGGCTGATCGAGCATCCCTCAGGTTGACGAGTTGCATAATGTGGGGATTGATCCATTGACACGCAAGCAAATCGTCCTTTGAAATGTGTAGAGCACCTTGGATTTTCCCGAGGCAACTCTGTAGAAGAAGCATTGGAGATGTACGCCAGGAGTGGCCATGAGGAGACTTACTGGCTTGCCGCAGGTGCAACCGAAAGGCTGAGTCATATCCCACTCCGTACTTGGGTAGAAAAAGGAGACTATCAACGCATTCATCAATAGTCAGTGCATATCCAAAAATACCGTTATAGGAACTGACGTGGTTCACCAGCGTTGATATTTTTGAGAGCTCTCAGATGCCACTTTGGTTGATTAGAAGAGATGTCAACTGCGACGTTCGGTTCGCAAGAGTGGTTGACTGCAGGAAAGGTATTCATATCACATTAAAAAACATGAACCACCGCGGTGAAGACTCACTATAACTCAGGTCACTATTGAACTCAAAGTTTTCTTCTGGTCCAGAACCGTATTGGACCGATGTATATGTTTTCTTGTTCTTCGTTGTACCTGTGACAAGAGCCATAATCTCTCCGGCCTTGAAATCCTAGTAGAGGATCATCCACTGCTTCCCAAGACGATGATCGAAACTTACCTTCAAGGTGCAAAGCCCGCTGTTGTATTCTCCTGGGGCGAAATTGACAACGAACTCGGCATGCGTTGGAACGTAAGATTTCTCAGTGGATGACATCGCTGTGAAGATGGTGTTTGGAATGATGAGCCGCTCGTACTCTGGTCGTGCTTTTGTGCTAGACTTTGTTGACAACAGCGATGCAGAACCAGAGGGCATGTAGCTAATTACATCAAGTCATCTCCGACCATGTTTGCTTCGGTTCCCAAAGAAGGCCCCCATTCGTCACAATACACCTGTAGCTGTGTAAAAACTACCTTATTTTGTCCTCGAAGCGCGATTTCGAGGGTGAAATAAGCCAAAGCTTCATACAGCATGGGAGGGAATTAGAATCATTACTTTCAATCCACATCCGCCATGCGGCCATGTGTTAGATATTTCCATTTAGCAACGAAGGGTTCTATAAAAACGCCACAGTCCAGAGGGCGGAAGGTCGTTTTTATTGAAGTGCAAAGAGAAGAAATCAGAATTGATGTCGTAGGATACACAACACGGCACGCTGTGAGGGCTGGTTTGATTTTGATAGCCAGGCGAGTCAGGCATGCTGCCTAGGAGCATAATAAACTCAATCTCTGACGATACAGTGATAATTCGAGCGCCGCCAGTGGTCAACCTTTGGAGCACCATGACTGTTGGCTAGATCAAGATAATAATGCGAGAAGTCCCGATGATCAATGTTCTAGCTGATTATCCAAAGCGGCAGGAATCCAAGGCTTTTGCAGAGACAAAAGGTAGAACTACGTGCGGAACAGAACCCACACGGCAAGGTTGGTAAGTACATCATCTAACCCAGACTGTTCTCGCTTTGAGGTGTGACCGGATCTCGGCGCAAGTAGCCGAACTTCCATCGGAGTTTGAACCTTGATCTGTTGACTGTACAGTTGTTCTTCGAAATGTTCTCGCTGATCACGTCAAGCAAAGATATCTCAAGTCCACATCCGACAACGACGACACTATGTCCGCTGCCCAAAAGAAGTCAAAGGCCACCAAATCCAGCGAGTCTATCGCTGCCAGACTTGCCCTCGTCGTCAAGTCGGGTAAATACTCTTTGGGCTACAAGTCGGCCTTGAAGCAGATGCGCAGTGGCAAAGGTAAGTTCCATCGAGTTCGAACCTCCCAGGGACTGGAGCATGAGGCTGAGAAGGTCCCTTTGAACTAACGTGTCCTTGAATTTCCTAGCCAAACTTGTGCTAATTGCTGGTAACTGTCCTCCTCTACGGAAATCTGAGCTCGAATACTATGCCATGCTCTCAAAAACTACCGTGCATCATTTTGCTGGTACCAATGTTGCTCTTGGAACCGCTGCTGGAAAACTCTTCCGCGTTGGGTACGTACTCGACTGCTTCTCCTTTAACGATTCTTCTCATTTTTAAAATCCTAGTGTTATGACTGTCAGCGACCAAGGCGACTCTGATCTTCTCAACTTCGCAGAGGGCAATGCGTCATAGACAGCTATATCTATGGTATCTACCTTGTGGAATTATGTATTTTGTGAATTGACACTCGTCCTGATCTGCCGAACTTGAAAAATGCAAATGAATTCTGAATTTGGTTTGCATACACTAACCTGCTTTTCGGCAAGTTCACACGAAGCAGCTTTTGCGCAGGCTATAGTAAGCCTATAACATCACAGATCCGCATGTGTTCTTACCCTCTCATATAGTGAAACGGAAAAGCGTCTGGTTGTCAGTGGACTGAGCGCAGTTGGGGCTGCAAGGCACAAGGGATGGGCCCCCCTTGGACCGAACTTCACCCAATGCTACTTCATTCTCGCTTGATAGTCCCGCAGAGCTGTTTGATGAGTGGTAAACTATCAACCATGGCCACATGGTTTATCTTGGGGCCTGGAAACCCTATAACATCGAGTTGAGCTTGATCAGCCCAGCTTGGTTCGCTCACAACGAAAGAATCGATTGACCTGTTCTTAGGACCAGGACTCTCACTAAATCCACAGGATGTAGCGACCTTCAGTGTACGTGAACCTGTTTTGCTTCGGTGATGTTATGCAAATTTGTCTTTTGATAAGTTCGGGATAGAACCCGAGACCTTCTGAAGCTCAGCCAGGCTAAGCCGCGGCGCAATAAGTTAAATGAGTGCTACACTTTTAAAGTGGATATTGAACACTCTCAACAATATCAATGCGTGACATGTTTAGGAAGGTCAAGATATTTCAAATTGCACTAGACTAAAGGAGTGCAGGCGTTTTTTCGATGATAGAGTGTGGACCGCCAACAGTATAGTCGGCTTTTGATACAAAGTTGGTTCCGCTAGACTCCGCAAAGATAATCTAGGATGTTAACGAAAAGTCGTCGTTAATGGAATGAAAACTGGATGCAAGTGGATACCAACCTTAGCAGTAATACTTGAGCCCAAGAATGCTGCATAACCATTACCAGTCTCTCGATACTCAGCGAAGAAATCGGGAACGTTCAGGACTCTTGTTGAGCGTGGCTGAATGTCGGTCGAGATTTCAGGGTTGATGATAAAAGGCGCAACCCGCGATTGGAGAGCGATGCCAACGCCTGGACGCTATTGTAAGTAATGTTCAAACATGTGGAAGGAATCTTGTAACGAACCTTTGACGTGTCTTGTTACTTCTCCTGTAATGAGCAATCCCTGCCAGATATACTGCCTTTGCTCAATCTCCGTCTGCCCAATAGCGTGGCCAACCATATACTGCAATGATAGTACTTTCTCCTTGCCGAAATCCTGGATGCCATACACCCCGTTCAACAATGACGGATCGAACAGAGGCTCACAAAGTCTGTGCCTTTCTTTCCCGATCGTCAATGTATGATCACCAAATTTGACCTCTATCAGATCCAATAGTTCGATTTCTCGTGCGCGAGCTTGGTCTGCAGCAGAAGCTTTAGCGTTGGCTTTTTTCTTCATGCCAGATTCGATGACAGCTTTTTCGCGACCTGCGACTACGACGGCTGCGATATCGGTTACGCCTTCGTCTTCTGGTGCGGCTGTTTCGCCGTCTGAAGGAACTTTGATTAGGTCGTCTTTGACCATTTGTGAAACGAGAGAGAGGAGGGTTTGGTGTAGAGTTTCTGGGTCGAGTGGATTGTCAGCGGGAGAAAGAGCGTTGACGACTCCTTGATTAGCTTTGAGGATGTTGGCGAGGTAGTTTTCGCAGTGCTTGGTGCCTATGGGCACGCTGGTACATGCAGGATGGACAATATAGCCATCATAAATGGGGGAGATGTCCGTGAATTCTTCGCCAACATCGACAACGACGCCGCTGAGGTTGTTAGCGGCGTATAGTTGAGCCATGGGGCGCTCAAGGATGCCGAAGCCTGCAACGTTAAATCGTTCGAAGAAAACTTGACAGATTCGTTCATAGGTTGTACGAGCGAGACCTGAGAATATAGAGAGGAGAACTGGGGATTCATTTTGGAGCCGGCGTCTTTGGAGATGGGTGAATAAGATATGTTTCCTATCATGAACTCGATTAGATTTTACTTAGGTTTTTGGTGGACCAAAACCGCTTACCAAATTGCTTCAGCTTGTGTAAAATCACTGATATCACCTTCAGCGAATGGATACGAAATAATCAAGTCTTCTCCTCGTGCGAGAGCATCATCGAGATGTTGTCCGACCAGGTAGTCTTTCACAGCAGCTTTCGCTATCGACCGTTGGGGAAACATCGACCCAGCTCGACTCGTTGAAGCCATTTTCTCTTCAACATTGGTTGACGCGTCTCTACGAATACCAACACGCGCTGGAAATTCCTGTAAATCTGTGCTTCAATATACTTCACTGAAAAATCGGACATTTGCTCGTACGACTGCTGGGGTCTTCAGCAAATCATGAAGACCGATTCCTGCGCGAATACTCGTCCGCGATACTTCAATAACCACAACATTCGCGTCGCGTATGGACATGAGAGCTTGCGGATACAGATTTCGCGAACCAGCAGGTGGTAGAAAGTTCAGGTTAGGGTTAGCGGTTGGACGGAGAGGAATTATCCGGGGACTATTGCCTTTTTGGGTAAACCGAAAATGACAAGTCGTTCGATCGCTTTTGCCAGCTCTCATAAGTGGTTCAGAAGCTACAAAAAGTCTTGGTACTTTATTTTATTCATCCTCACTATTTTATCTTTCCAATGTGGACACCTTTAGACCTACCTTCGACTGGCGAAAAGCAATTTACAGACTACTCGCGGTGGCGACTAATAGTTAACGACGGAGGGAGACATACCTGGACGTACCTGAGGACGGACGAGGAGCTGGAGAAATGGCCTCAGAATGAGATTGACAAATTCTGGTTGGGTCAACCAACAGTACGTGTTTTTTTATTCTATTGGCTTCAAAACCGATTCCTAATTAGGAGTCTACAGGGACTGCCTGACATACCAAAGGCCACAAATGCACTGGACGCTGCTCGGAATGGTTACAAATTCTACAAACATCTACAATCTCATGACGGCCACTGGGCCGGAGAATATGGAGGACCAATGTTTCTCCTCCCTGGCCTTGTAATCGGATCCTACCTTACTGGAATGCCATTCAAACAGGAGGAACGGCTAGAAATGATTCGCTATCTGTTCAATCGCGCTCATCCTGACGATGGAGGTTGGGGAATGTGAGCATAACTCCTCCACATAATTTAATTACATCTAACACGCGTTTGACGCGTTCTTGCAGTCATGTGGAAGGCCATTCTACGGTCTTTGGAACTGGTCTCAATTACACTGCTCTGCGGATCCTTGGTGTTGACAAAGACCATCCCGTCTGCGTAAGAGCAAGGGCTAAGCTTCATCAGCTTGGTGTGTACGCTTGATACTTTTCTTGCGATATTTGCTCATTATTTTGCTCATAGGCGGCTGCACGTCGATCCCTGCTTGGGGTAAATTTTGGCTGTCATTGCTCAATGTGTATGATTGGGCAGGGAACAACCCAGTGCCTCCAGAACTATGGTGCGAATTTCGATTGTCTCTTTACTCCCCAAACTGACTGTTTTATGCGTCTCAGGGCTTTGCCGGACTGGCTACCATTCCATCCACATAAATGGTGGATACACGTTCGAAATGTTTATATCCCAATGAGCTACCTTTACGGCGTCAAATATCAAATGGAAGAGAACGATCTCATCTTTTCCCTTCGAGAGGTATGCATATTTCTTGAACGCGTTTGTCTACAATGGAGCTGACGAAACGTTTAGGAACTCTACAATGAGAACTACTACAAAATCAATTGGCCTGCTCAATGTAACAACATTAACAAAGCCGACGAATACGCGCCTCACTCCGCTCTTTTTAATACAATCAGCTCCATCCTATCCGTTTATGAACTCTGTACCATCCCACCCCTCAGACGCGCAGGCCTCAAACGTGCCTACCAACTCATCGTAATGGAGGACGAAAACACAGGGTACCAAACTCTCGGCCCTGTGTCCAAGATGTTCAACCTCATCGCCCGATTTCACGCTGAAGGCTCAGATTCCTTCTCATACAAGGAACACATGTTGAAGAGGAAAGATTTTATGTGGATAGGAGCGGAGGGTATGATGATGTGTGGTACGAATGGGAGCCAGCTATGGGACGTTGGGTTCATCGTTCAGGCGTTGGTAGAGACGGGTTTGGCGGAGGAAGAAGAAAATAAGGAGAGTTTGGTGAAAGCTCTGGAGTGGTTGGACCAGGCACAGATCAGGACGAATCCAAAACATTACAAAGAGGCGTATCGGCATACCACGAAAGGAGCTTGGGGTTTCAGGTAACTAACTGCTCATCAACACGTCTTCTGGAATGATCACTGACGGATGTATGCAGCACTACCGAACAAGGATACACGGTTAGCGACTGCACTGGCGAAGGTCTCAAGGCTGCTATGTATCTGCAGTTCAACGTGGAGTATGAGCTCTTTAATTCGTCAAACTCTCGTTTCTGACCATCAACCATAGGCATACTCCTAAACTCATTTCGAAAGAGCGCATGTGCGACGCTGTCGATGTCATGTTAACGCTGCAAAACCCAAATGGTGGATTTGCAAGCTACGAACTTGTCCGAGGACCCTCATGGCTGGAGCTCTTGAACCCCGCTGAGGTCTTTGGTGAGTCCTTAGGTCGTTGTACTCTTCGAACAAGTGAACTGACAAATGTTAATAGGAAATATCATGATTGAGTACTGCTATCCGGAATGCACCACTTCCGTCATCACCTCACTGGCAATTTTCCGTCAACATTTCCCTGACTATCGAACGCGCGATATTGAGTGCGTAATCATATTCATCCATCAGCAACTTAATGTTAACGTTCAACATTCGCTGTAGTTGCGCCATCAAGAACGCAATCACATATTTGCATGCTGAGCAACAACCGGAAGGAGGCTGGATTGGCTCATGGGGTATCTGTATCACTTACGCCACCCAATTTGCTCTAGAGAGTCTTTCATTGGTGGGAGAGACGTACGAAACTAGTGAGAGGTCAAGAAGAGCTTGCCACTTCTTGATCAAGATGCAAAGAGAGGATGGCGGGTGGGGTGAAAGCTACAAGGTCAGTACGATGTTCCATCAGAAAGAGTCGGAAGTTGACGGGGCCGCTTTTTAGTCGTGTGAGCAGAGCAGATGGATAGAACATGAGAATACTCAAGTCGTCCAGACATGTTGGGCCACCATGTCTCTGATGTACGCCAAATACCCTCATCCCGAGCCTATTGAAAGGGCCGTTCAGCTGGTTATGTCAAGACAAAGACCTGTCAGTCTTCACTTTCTCTCGGTTTTCTTGCTCTGTTTTGACCGTATCCTTTCACAGGATGGCTCATGGCCGCAAGAAGCCATTGAAGGCGTGTTCAACAAAACTTGTGCTATCGCATACCCCAACTTCAAGTTCTCATTCCCTATTTGGATGTTGGGGAAAGCGCATTTGTATCTGAAAGAACTCGGCAAGAAGAAAATACCGGCGAACGGAAATGGTATTAGTTACGGAAACGGACATGGAGCCAACGGTAAACATTAGCGAAGGGACTTCGGAGGGTATGGACATTATAATGGATCACTGTTTTAATACCACTCTAGAGACACCCATGATTTAGGATATTTTATTTGAGATCCAAACCATTGATCGAGCATGTATAAACTGTTTTGGGCTTTCCTAAATAGCTCTTTCGAAAACTGAATCAATGTTCAAATAGCAATAATCTTTGGAGACCGTCGAACAACTGCGTCAGGAACGCCCTTGACAGCGCCTTGCCCTTTCTACCTCCAGCGCCACCCTTGTTGGTAGATAAAATCCTCCAATTATATGCGACAATGGCAGTCTGGAATTCTCAAAGGATGTTCAACGCGCTCCTAGTACCGAAGTCCATATGAGGAATACGGAAAATGAGTGATCCTCCTGCTCAGACCATGGACTAATGCCAACAGGCCCCCCATATGAAGCATGAAGACAGAATCAAAGCGTGGTCCGTCTTTCTAAGAGCCTAGTTGGATACCCCCGACCCACGGGTTGGATGGAGGAGTAGTTTTGACCTCAAGATATCAAAACGTAGGTCTGACGCAATATAGGAATGTCCCAAGTTTGAATCATCTGCGTCTTCTTGCATCTGTAGAATTATATCTGCTGCCCCACTCATCTGTAAAACACGAGCCAATGTAAGCAGTATATTGCAGAGTAAGGGTAAGGGTCCTTTGCCGAGTTTCACTCCATCGTCACCACCTCCAAACACGATTTCTTGACCATCGTCGAGATTGATCATGTCTGGTTTGCTCGATGAAGGGACGTTTGGGTATACATATTTGACCTGAAAAGAATATAAGTACAGTGTAATACACCCACTTGGCGCGCGAGATCATATTTCGTGAAGCATAGCATGAGGCATCACATTTCAGGCGAAAAAAAAAGACATACAAAAAATAAGTACTCACAGCATCTCGAATATGTAAAAATATTTACAAAAAAGTTGGTTTATGCGTGCCTAGTGAGGAAATTTGTCGGCGGGCCAGAAACTGTCATTTACACCCAGTTGGCGCGACGTGACGAGCTGTGACTCACTGATGAATGAGGGAGACAGCGTGATGGAGTGAGCTAGGACGCGATCATTTCCGTGTCACAACCCCACTTTGCTCATTTTCCCCATTGTAGTTGACTTCCCTACACAACTTCTGTGCTTGAAAATGATCTGATCCTTTAGTGGAGTACTTTGCCCATTATTGGGGTAAATTTTGGCCGAAAATTTGGCAGAACCAGGACTCCAGTCGCACAAGAAGATCCCATTGTTGTCTATTTTAGGTTAATTGTACTGGTATTACAAGATTCCTGTTCCACTCGGTGCACTTTTCACTATGAAATTTTATAAGCGTGTTGTAAAAGTATATTTACAGCTTTCTACCGATTTTTGAGGAGGTGAAAGCAAAGTTGAAGCTTGTGGAAGCAAATGAGCCAAACGGGTATAGTGCGCCAAGTGGGTGTATTACACTGTACATCAAAGAGAAACTTCTAAAGCTTGTACCTGCTCCCCATCATCTTGTGCTTTGATTCCCCATTGCCAATCATCATAGGACTCGCGTGCATCGGCTCGCAAGTTCAAGACATTTTCGACGCCATTCAAATGTTGAAGAACAAGTTGGGTAGCTTTCTCCCCAGCGAACGTAGCCAAGCAGGCGATGGTTTCGGGCTGTATCATAATGTGAAATTGATAGCCACTATTGAGAGCAATTTGACAAACTTGACCGTGAATCGAGTTGGAGATCACATGAGTCAGGTTGGGTTTAGCCTTCCTTTCATCTCCAGTAGTGGCAATAGATCAAGATCGTACTGAGATATCTGGTCGAATAAAACATCTATGGTTTGCCCCTGCGGAGTGGTTGTGAGATTTCAACTAAAAAGAGACAATGTTAGGCTGCGTCCGGCGTCATAATTTCACATTTTGATGCCGCATTCTCACCCATAACAAGTAACTCACATTATCGTGTGAGCGTCATGCTTGAGTGACAATCTGTGACCGTTGCCAGCGTGTTTTCGGAACCATCGGAAGATCAGCGGGACTTGAATTGTGTCCCAAGTGTCGCCGCTGTCGCTTCGGGTCGCGCTCGCTACGGCTCTCAACGAGCTCATATTTCATTGCAAAATAAGTTCTTTTTTTAAGGAACCTTTTGGTTATAAATTTCGAAATTTATTTAAGCAGTGATAGTGTCATTTTTCTTGGATTTATGCATTATCTAATGCTCTGGGCAGGTGCTTAAAGCGACGGCGCAACAGGGCGGGTGAAGTCGGTGGCTTAGAATGGACTCCCGCACACGGCCACAGCTGCTGTCAACAGTTTGTTTTCAAGCTCCGAGTGTGATAATCCATCATTTAATCTGCGATAAGATAAGGTGGATGTCACTCAGACGCACGTGTTGAGAATGCGGACTGGAAATGCGGCATCAAAATGTGAAATTATGACGCCGGACGCAGCCTTATTGAGAAACTGCAAAGTTCGGTGTATGACGTACCTCTTTCTGGCAATTTAGGGTGGCAAGTGCACAGCGTTCCCCAGAACTTCTGAAAAATAGACCCTTCTATTTTACACGACTCATCAATGAGAGTTGATAGAAACTTTGCTGTGATAGCTTTGTATTTGCGATTCTCAGATTGGCTTTCATCTTCTAAGTTGCCAGTTGTTTTCTCCCATTCCCAGATTTCAGCTTCTACCAGTAGTTCAAAAGCGTGCGCTCTCATCAATTCTGCAGTTGCGGTGTCCCATTCGATGTTCATAGTGCCAACCGAGGAGTTGGAACTCAGGAGCCAGGAGGAAATAGGAAGTTACAATGATAATCCACGTGATTTGGATTCTATACCAACGGTGGTGAAACTTCAACTTGCGCATAACTTTACATTCAAGATTAGGCGATACAATGGATAGCACCGATAGTAATAAAGCGCTTAGAGTATGTTTACAGAAAAAAAGTAACTACCCTGCTGGATCTTCGCGCTCATCTCTTCACAATCGCTGATTTCGAAAATAGCACTCAAATTTACAGATTATGTGGCCTAGTGTTAGGCAAACGTTAGTGAAACTCGATGAATGGCTTATAAAGAGGAGATAGAACTTGAAATCTTTGTTTATTCTGATTTTCAAGGCCTAAAAACATAGCTCATCGTTGTTTTTCTCGTTGGCTAGTACTTCTGGAGCGTACTTCAAGAAGTCCACTCGTGAATGGCCGTTGACGCAAAGAACGGTCGGAAATACTTTAACCACGGCTTGTACGCAGGCCGTGAATGTATCATTGTAAAAAGTCTGATATGAGTTGTGAGAGGAGAGTGTTAAGTGGATCACTTGGGCATTTGGATAAAAGCGTTTGGGCATGTCGGTTAAAAACTGAACGTAAAAATAAGCATCTCAGTACAAGACGTGAAGGTATAGCACGTACTTCAGTCTCGTCAGGTGGTTTTCTGAAAAAGAGTCCATGCCTGTATGGAACTTCGGCGGTGAAGGAAAATGCGCGGACTGAAAGCGTCAAATACAACAGTGCTGGAAGATTCTTGACTAAGTTATCGAAGACTTTTGCAGGAGCTCTGCTTAAGCTCAAACTCAGTGATACAAGTTTGCTCCATTTCAGTGAAGAGAGTCTGTCCCAATCATTCGGTGGTATTTCACTTCCCAGCAGTGTCAAGGTCGATAGCTTGTTGCTATGGCCTGAGAGATAGTCCACGAAAGCCTGTGAGGACACTTGAGGGTCATCCTGATGCGAAGTGATTGTCAGTCGTTTGAGGTGAAGTGATGGGGCATTGATTGACGAGAAACAATCATCCATGGCTATTTCATCATTGGCTGGAACGTCGGTTAAAGATAGGTGAAGCTCCTCTAATGACTCCGAATGTCTGTTCAGGAGACGTTCCAGAGATGTTACACTCTTTAGGTCAACTGCAAGAATTTTGAGTTTGTAGAGGAGAGGGAAGTCATCGTAGAGGGGAGAAATGTCGAGCTTCTTGCATGAAGACTGTCGGTGAATCGCAACGTTGGTAAGCGAATTGAAATGATTGTTGAGAAAGGGTAGAACGCCGTCTTTCAGCACGATTGTAGATAGCTGTGTATCACGGCCTTCTCCGGAGAACGAGAGGCTGAACTTTTCAAGATGAGGAAAGTGAGGGAGCTTGGCGAAAATTAAAGATAAAATATCAAAGCTCGCAATACCCAAAGCAAGTGTTCTTAGGGTTTTCGAGTAAGATTGCATAGCTGATAGGACCAAGGGAGTGTGCACGACGAAATCGTTTGAAGCCGCACCACCACAGTAGAGATTGACGAAATTGATTTTGGGAAGAGAGTGAATCATGTTTCCAAGTTGTTGAACTTCTTCCTCATCGATAGTTCGCTCTTGAGGGGTCAGTTTGGATAGTGTCCTAGTGTAGAGTGGTAGCTTGTCTTTGCAGCGAGAGGGCTGGAAAGATCCAATATACAGACTTCGGACTCGAAAAGCGATGCTTGGCTCTCTGAAATAACAGTCAGTAACGGAGCTGTACAACTGTCGCCGCCGAAACGAGCAAAGAACCTCACCTCAAGTACTCAAGTTTCTGAAAATAGTTGGCGTCATGAAGCTTTGCGACATTCAGAGGCTGCCCCTTGAACAAGTAGTCCAAAGCAATCTCCCTGAGATGACGATTGAGTCCATGCAATTTCAATGCTTCAGATTTCGGGGAGGTGCTATGAACAAGATAACTGAAGATGTGCTGCCATATTTCTACAGGTAAATCGACCATAGACCGGGAAAGTAATTGGGTTTGATGCAGCCTGAATTTGCGTTGCGCAAATTGAGTCCAAAAGGTTGAACTACCCTAATTTCGGACCGCTAGTAGCCTGAGAAAGAAAAAAACTTCGGATCAACTTGAGTTGAGAATCACGAATTTTACTGAGTACAGTACTCTTCAGATTCTTTGTGCAAGTACAACGAACCATGCTCAAGTATATCTAGCTACCTTTTTTATACTCTTCTAAGCCGTCGGGACGCTATTCAGCCTTCGATGCTGCAAGAGATTGCACCTGTAGTCTGGCTTCTTTTGCAGACGTTTGGCGCTTTGACCTATCATATTGGGCAGCAGGTTTACTCACAGGAAGGTGAGGGATGATATGATTATGCCACAAATATAGAAAATGATATCAAAATGATGTATTGAAAGGAGAATTACTGAAAACAGGAGTCTCCAATGACCAAGGCCGAAGCAAGTATCAACAGAACAACTCTTTTACTCGGCTTCACCAGGAAGAAGAGTTCCCCGATCAACAGCAGCATCGTGTCCTCTAGCCAGATAAGCGTATTGCGCTAAGTACCTGATAGAATGAAAGAGTAAGGGTATGATCAGTTCATCAAAATAACCACCTACTTGTCGAAGTAAGGAAGAAGCTCCACTGATCCAGGAGTGTTCCTCCAATCTCTCATGAGATCGCAGGCCACGGCAAAACCAGAGTAGACATGGACACCAGCAGCACGCATCCTATCATTCGCATCGTCAGCAATGCGCTTGCTCATGGCCCCAGAGGCATCAGCGTTGGCGTAGACGGTATACCCTTCGGCAACGAGCGATAAAGCGAGAAAGGTTGTACAGACCTAAAGAGAAAGTGCGGGGTTGCGATGAGCCCCGAGAAATATCGCAGATAGAAAGCATTCATACATCTGTGGTGATACCAGCCAGTATGACCTGTTTCTTTCCAGTCGCTTGGACGGCGTCGCGGAAATCTTTGTTGTCCCAAGCGTTAACTTCTCCGTTACGCTTGATGAGCGGAGCGTCGGAATGCATCTCAACTATTTCCTTGGGCAAAGGCCCGTTCGGACCTAACGAAGAGATGTTAGATGTTAACTTAGACCAATGCGAAGGGATTGGTTAGTATATACCTGTCTCTGCGCTTGTCGTCAAGACTGTCGGAAGGTTGAACACTTTCGCAATGGCGGCATGAGCAAGAATATTGTTACGAAACTCGTCCGCCTGAAAGTCGCGGACCAGCTGGAAGAGCCCGACCTGGTGGTCAACAACCAAAAGAACAGTATTGTTCTTGTCGATGCGCTCATAGGTGAAATTGGAAGCCAGGGCGAGAGTGGCGTAGACCGCGTTCAAGAGGCACAAACCGATTAAACCGAATTTTGCCATTTTTTTGTGAGCAGCTTGAGTGAGCTGAAGAGCGAAGAGTGGAGTAGAAGATGCGGTTTTATTTCTTCAAAAGCCCAGTATTTATGCAAAAGCAGAGAAAAGGGTGCAGATGGTCATCGAAACCCTGTGTGATCCTTATCTTTCGCAAATGAGGGCTCTGAGAAGCCCACGGCGACATACGGTGTCAAGAACACTGGCTTTAGCGACCTCGAGAGCCAGCGGAGGCCACTGTTTTCTAGTTGTGGACGGCTCTGATAGACCTCGGGAGCTGAGCGCAAATAGATGGCGTGGAGTGAGTAAGGACATGTGAGAGTTTACCCTCTGTGTATGGATACCGACATCACCGGTAAAAACACTACCGATCGACCGTCCGGCGTCAAGAAGCAGGTTTTGAGGTAATCATCTTTCTGGGATGAGCAGAGATAATGAATATGGCAACGATTTCCAAGTGAAATTTTAATTTTGACAGGCTGGAACAGATTGCTGAGATTGGTTCGATCTGAAGATATCCTGAATTGACCGTAATGAAAGGAAGACCACGCCCAGGCCAGAGGCAGACGGAGTCCAGTAAGTGCCGAACAACGAGGCGCAGCGCTCAGCCTCGCGCACTCTTCAGCTGAGTCTGCGAGAGCTTGGCATTCGAACAAATCAGCGAATTTATCCCGAACTGCGTGAGGGGGAAAATGCTACTCGATAAGACGATAGACCGACTCGTCCGAACCATCTGAATATTTTCCCTCTTCAGTGTTTCCTTCACCAATGAGTTGAAGTTGAATACTTCCCCTTCTTTCGGGGCCTGTAACAAAACCCACTTATCAGATATAATGCCAAGTCCCAAACACAAGGTAAGCTTAGATGGAAAATCATACCGTAAGTACTGTAGCCATTCCAGTTGGTCTAAAAAGGAAACCAAAACACCACTCTGGGAGAGTAGAGACGTCACCAAAGCAGGCCGAGAAGGCAATGAATGTGCTCTAGCACTGGGTAGTTCCTCATCAATCTCCACCAGAACGATTCGGCGTGTCGACTTCATTGAAGTCGATGGCTGTATAGACTGGGCTGCGTAGCTCATGAGGGCAGGCCCTGTTGGTTGGTTGTAAGTGGGATATCTCAAGTATTCGATGCCACGGTTAACTGGACAGCTTCAAAATAATTTTGTAGGCGTTAGCAACCTGAGAAAATATGTTTATCCCAAACATTTGGCCTGATATTGGTGTTTGTGGACTAAAATCCGAGAATAAATCAAATAATCGAAAGAAAAAGTGCACGAAGGAAGGAAGAAATTGAGCTTCAGAATAGAGTGGAGTGACTCTCCTGAAAGCTCTTTAGCAGCTTTTCAGGCTGTAGATGTGTGGATAAAGGGAGGAGAGGGCTCATCGAGTTATTGGATTTATCAGAGGGATTTTCTTAATTTGGAAGTCGGGAATTGGCAGCGCTGAATTATTTACGAGTTTCTATTGGCTGAAGCGCCAATATTCGCTTAGTTGCGTGAGTAGAAATACTAGATCAATTGAGGCCTATCTTTAATCTCAAAATTTGAAGATGAGGTGGTAGACGTTAGAGGTGAGAAAGAACGACTTCAGGAGTCCATCTCGTGACAGTCACAGTGAGATGGAGTTGAACATCCCAATCGATATTTACCCACTGCTACGTATGATACTCTCTCGACTGCTACAACCAACCTTGAACTTCTCCTCGTGTTCAATAAACACATGTACAGATCAATTGCTTCTTTGAGCGCTTTGACTTCAAATGTTGGAGAGAATATGTCACCTCTGTGATCATCCTACGATGCTGATAGCCTCATGGGATCCCAAGTATCATGTGGGGAGGAGACGAAACGTGGAGGCCACCAGTCATCGATATCACAACATGCACACATCAGGTTGGCGTATAAAAATACAGCTAACACGGTGAGCTTGCTTCTGTTCACCCGTCTTCGTTGCTCTGCTCTCTGAGCTATCATACTGATCTCCTCCATGTCAAAGAGTAAAAGAAATTGGCGGCCTGCATTTGGGTAAGTTAAATTTTGTTGGTATTGAGGAGTGAGTAGTTAACGAATGATAGTGGGCCGATTTTAAAATTACTTGATCAAGAAACGCAGGACAAAGCTGCTTGGAAAAGTGAGAACAGTCAGGTCAGAGGTATTACAGGTGTGAGTCCGACTTACCACGAGAATGGTTCGTTATTGGCGTTCAGAGTTTCGGAACAACGTCCTTATCGATCGCACCTTGCGAATGATGCCTGGCACAGAAAGGCCCCCGCTGGGCGGTTCCTGTTCGGCAGTCCTTGGGATCTCTCTGTTTGTTCGAATCAGTCAACGGCCAATCAATGGAGGATGGGTACGCGGAAGCGACTTACTCTAAGAAGATCTCCTCGAGTGCTTTGTGCAAGCGGATGGTATATCCGCGCTCGTAGAGATATCTAGACAAATTATGTTTTCTTTGTGCCCATTCCTCCATGAAACGGGCCGAGTTGAAGAGAATGGCGATCTCCAGCTGGGTATGAAACCCCGGAAGGTGATTGCCTGGAAACGACGTCGTCTCCCCTTCCATAACCACAGCCAGGAGAGCCAACAGATCGACTATGTCGTCCACTTGGTACTGTTCAGCGTGGCGTTTCTTGTAGTCCTCGAGAAGGACACAAACCACCCGTCCGAAATGGCTCAGCTGGGCGCCACGCTGGCACGCATAATTGATTGTCCCCTCGATCATTTCAAATAGCTGTTTGGACGAATCTGGGGTGAACGCCAGTTTTTTCGCGACCACGAGCGAGGCGTTGGCATTTTTGACAACCTCTTCGTAAACCGGACATTTCCCGGAGTTTAAAGCGGTAATTGCTGCTTGGAATTCTTGCAGAACCAAGGCGATGGACGAAGGGGGTATATCGATGACTAGCGAGTCATGAAGGTGGGGGAGGGGCGAGCAGCCAATTGTGAAAGTGAAGAACTCGGATCTCCTGCAGCTTTCAAGAAGCTCTTGAAGGGCATGAACTTCATGCTCTCGGTCGGGGGGCAGGCCACTCATGGTGGTGGCAAGTAGCTGAGTCACAACGGACTTTCAGGGTCGCTTCATTTCTCGCTTTAAGTTTTCGTGCGTCAAGCTTTAACACGTGGTCGCGTTTCAATTTGCTTGTACTGGCAAGGTACACGAAGATTTAGATTGTCCTTACATCGTTATCACGAAAGTAAAAGACAATGAAAATGTTACATTCACACTAATTCTTTGAAACCATTTGTATCAGATTCAGGAATAGAGAACATATCACTCGTGTAACGAAGTAGACAGACAGCTTTACTCAGTTTCACCAGGGAGGAGAGCTCCGCGGTCGATCGCAGCAGCGTGTCCTCGAGCTAGATAGGCGTATTGCGCCAGATACCTAACGAAAAGAGAAAATAAGAATAAGATCAATCCATCAGAATAATCACCTACTTGTCAAAGTACGGGAGCAGCTCTGCCGATCCAGGAGTGTTCCTCCAATCTCTCATGAGATCGCAGGCCACGGCGAAGCCAGAGTAGACATGGACACCAGCAGCACGCATTCTATCATTTGCATCGTCGGCAATGCGCTTGCTCATAGCCCCGGAAGCATCAGCGTTGGCATAAACGGTGTACCCTTCAGCAATGAGGGACAAAGCCAGGAAGGCGGTGCAAACCTACAGAGAAGATACAAGACGGGGTGAGCTCCAAGAAATATTGCAGAACGAAAGGATTCGTACATCTGTGGTGATACCGGCAAGTATAACCTGTTTCTTTCCAGTCGCCTTGACAGCGTCACGGAAATCTTTGTTGTCCCAAGCGTCGACCTCTCCGTTACGCTTAATAAGTGGTGCATTGGGGTGCATCTCAACGATTTCCTTAGGCAAAGGCCCATTTGGACCTGATGAAAAGAATTAGATGGCATACCACTACAAAGGGCTTGGTATATACCTGTTTCTGCGCTGGTAGTCAGGACCGTCGGAAGGCTGAATACTTTGGCGATGGCGGCATGAGCGAAAATATTGTTACGATACTCGTCTGCCTGGAAGTCGCGGACCAGCTGGAAGAGCCCGACCTGGTGGTCAACGACT
The DNA here is from genome assembly GCA_015657495.1 of Crepidotus variabilis. Classification (NCBI taxonomy): domain Eukaryota; kingdom Fungi; phylum Basidiomycota; class Agaricomycetes; order Agaricales; family Crepidotaceae; genus Crepidotus; species Crepidotus variabilis. Next base: position 100,138 of record MU157875.1, on the reverse strand, counting down.
AAAAGAACAGCATTGTTCTTGTCAATGCGCTCATAAGTGAACTTGGAAGCTATGCAGAAGCAACGTTAACCGAGTTCAAGAGACACAGACGGTAAAACCCACCTGTGTTTGCCATTTCTTGTAAGCAGTAAGCTGAGGATTGAGAAGTGAAGTAGAAGATGAGATTTTATTTCCTCAAAATATGTGTATTTATGCAAAAGCAGAAAAAAAAAGCTCCACATGGTCATCGAAATCCTATGATCCTTACCTTTCGCAATGAAGGCTTTGAGAAGCTCACGGCGACGTACGGTGTCATAAAAACAGGCTCTGTTGACTTCGAGAGCCAGCGGAGGCCGCCATTTTCTTGTAGTGGACGGCTCTGATAGACCTCAGGGAGTTGGACAAAAATAGACATCGTGGAGTGAGCAAGGACATGTGAGAGTTTACTCTCTGTGTATGGTACCGACAACAGTGGTGGAAACCCAACTTGAGGTAATCATCTTGGAATGATCTATCTGGTGTGACAAGGAATAACGAACACGGCAATAATTTCCAATTGAAACATTCTCATTTTGACAGGTTGGAACAGATTGTCCCAATTTAATAACCTCATCGCTTCACTGAGATGACAATTGGACGACGCCGGTCCTAACATTTTGACGGAGTTTAGTAAATCCCGAACAACGAGGCTCAGTGTTGCAGATTTTTTAACTGAGCAGGAGAGAGTATGAAATAAATTAGCGAATTTATCCCGAGTGGTGGGAGCGTAAACTCACTGGGCGTGTCGTCTGAGCCTCACTATTCTTCGGCATTCCCTTCATCTTCGTCATCTGAATCTATCAACGGTATGAAACGTCTTCCTTCCTTCGGTACCTGTCCCAAAATTCTTCTATTAGACGGTACTATGCGGAAATAAAGGAGAATCAAAAGTCATACCGTAACCTCTTTCGGTCTCCCCAATGTACCAAGAGCAGGTGTATTTGTTCTGGTAGGGACTCCAGTTGATCTAGAAAGGAAAGACGAAACGCCATTCTGGGAGCGCATAGACATCGCTGAAGTAGGCCGCGAAGGAGGCGCAACCGAGGCTCCAAGCCGAATACCCTGACGCCGAGGAGGGACTTCTTGGTGGCCCGAAGCTTGTTGTCTGGCTTCATTGCTGTCGTGGCCGTGTATCGACGTGGCCGGTGTCGTCGAGCGACTCGGAACGTAGCGCATCGGAGTAGAACGAGCACCTACTGGTTGATTTGGAGGTGGCATGTCTCGAGAATTCAATACCAGAGCAGGCTGAACTTGAGCTACAGAGATTGACATAGCCGCGTCAGCGCTAGAGGGAGCTTTCGAGTGATCAGGGAAAAATCGTCGCCCTGGGTTGACAGCTGGAGATAGGGATCCTGTGGTTGAATGAGCACGAAGATCAGGTTCGCAGGTAGTTACAGTAGAGCGAGAAACAGAGTGAGTCGGGGTACTGTTGGCTGGTCCAAAATTTGTGCCGCCTTGGATCGAAGCCTGCGTCCTTAGCATTCTGGATGGCCTGGATGCTGTAGGAGTGATTCCTAGACGGACTTGAGGAATGTTTTGTCCGGAACTTTGATTGCAGGCCGGACGTTGCATTGGCGATGGAGTAGATCCAGCCAAAGAGCCAGCACGCGCATATATCCCAGTTTTGCTTGAAATTGTAAAAGGGCTACGGTGAGCTCCAGTAGATTTTGATACGTTCGTTAATGCAGCATTAGGAGATGTTGAAGCCAAAGAATCCGCATATAGTCTATGAGTTGTAGTACGTCCAAATATTGAAGAAGAGGTAACACGGGCAGGCGTCAGAGTAGTCTTCGAGCTCGTGCGTGTTGAGCCGGAAGCTGCTGGCGGTAGATTCTCTCCTTTGAGGCAAGAGCTAGGCAATGAAGGCGTTCGGCTTTGCATCATTAGGTACGTCGCCGAATCCTGGTTCTGGAGTTGCAGATCTCGAAGAGGTCTGCGAGGTGTTGTCAGTGCTAACCTAAATTCGTTCTCTCGAGGTCTGGTAGCTGAGCTGGTCGGTTTTGTGGTCGTGGGGGTGGGGGAACTTCGACCAGCAGAAGATGCCGAGGATGATGAAACATCAACTGGTTTAGCCAGATTTTGGGGCACGGACGACAGTTGAGCGAGAGATAACGTTTCACTTGAGGAAAGATCTGCACAATTTTGCGTCGGGATCGAGGATCGAGGCCGCTTTCGAGGTCGGGAGGACGAATTTAAATTTAAGAGAGAATCCTCAGGATCGGATCCAGCGTCGCCGTCGGTACGTGAACGTTTCCTTCGCATAACGCAAGATGGAGAAGTATAATTTTCTAAGAGGCGATTCGACGAAGTTTCGCCGATTTTCTCCATGACTGCGGTCTTGGCAGATTCAATGTAGAGCGGCAACGCCTGAAGTAGTGGGAGTAACGGCATAACGGCAGTTATAATCGAGCCCTGCTTGTCCAGCAAGATTTGAACAGCTTGAATTTGTGTTTGGAGAGCTTGTGAGTGAGTTTGGTTAAACTAACAAGTAATATAGTTAGAGTAAGGCTCATAAAGAAAATAAAAATGAACTAACTGTCTGTAGGGCATCAAGTCGTTGATCGAGACCTTCCAGACGAATGTTTACATCTTTGAAATGAATTTCGGTTGAAGAAACCTGACATGGCTGGCCTAGTGTTTTCTGAACGGCTAACTGAGACCTATTCACTGGAAGTTGTAAGTCGTTAATGTTCGATGAAAGTAGAATATATGCGATCCTCTGAACATACCGAGATCAATAATGTCGCCCATCATGCCTTCCCTTTCCCTCTCAAACATAGAGTGTATGCTCTTTAGCTCTGTCTTTGTCTCTGTGATATTTTCCAGAAGATTTCCTACGTGTGTCGTGAACTTTTCAAAGTTCACTTGCGTATCGTGCAAGAGAACGCGCATAGACGTAGCATTTTTGTCAAGGGGCGCCATTGGCGGAGCATTAATTGTCATATCATTCAGAGAACTTGGAGTTTGAGACGATGTGTTGGTACGGAGGAGATGCGTCCACAAAGGTGTCGAAGCTGTGGGAAGCCGTGGTGGAATACCATGATCTGCATGGTGCCTTTGTTGTCTTCCGATACTGTCTGTAGCCATTGGATGGCTCAAATTTGCTTTATTCACCAACAAAAAGTTAATAGAGTCGTTGAGAGTGACCATGAATGACATACAGGCGACTTACGATTGCTTAAAAGGTCACAATCACGATGCGGCTCTCACTAGCTTAGATGAAGCTCAGATATTTTCAACAGCTGTGAAGTCTGTTTAAGCGTTCAAATAATTCACACCGCCAGTCGTTCCGCGTTCCGGCCCAGAAGGTGGTGAAAGCAGAGATTGTGACAACACGGAGGTAACATTCGTCGTCACATCACTCGGACGCGTCGCGCGTTTCATGAATCACGTGCGCTATTTGAACTTTGTTGAAGACGACGATGGCCCCTGGACGACGAGCACGATCTCCGGCCGACAACGACACCGACAACGAATCTGGACAGGAGACACCGCGGCCTCAACGACTGAAAAAGCGTGTGAGTGAAGTAATTAGGCCACTTGCTGGTGGCGACGACGACGGTAGCTTCAATAACGGTGAAGGACGCGTTCCTTTCCGGTCTGTCAACATCAATGACGACGCCGCGGAGAAAAGGCGACGACGGAAAAGCACCAAGCTGAACGTGATTGAGAATGCACTTGCGGGGCCTTCTAACGAAAATGGTCAAGTCGATCAGCAAGCAGAAGGAGCGGGGACCTCCAGGGCAGCAGTGGCAGCGGGCAAGCAGAAACAGCAGCTCAACACTGTCGCTGCGCCCGTCATCAACGTACAGCTGGACATTAACAACGCCAAATTCGAGGAATGGATGAAAATGGCCACCGATAATGTGAGTTCCCCTTTTGCACCTTTGTCTTTCTGAGACGCTGAATCACTTGCAGAAAATTAACGCTGCGAACTCATGGAACTTCGCTCTAATAGACTACTTCCACGACATGTCTCTTCTGCGAAACAATGACGACAACTCTATCAATTTCCAACGCGCTTCATGTACGCTTGAGGGTTGTGTCAAGATCTGGACAAGTCGCGTCGACAGCGTCGGTACTGAAACTGGTAAACTTCTATCCAACCTCGAATCTGGAGGTACAAATAACAATGACGACGACAACGACTCTGATAACCCCGATGGAGAACCTTCACAGACGAAGACCAGGAAAGCTCGCGAAAGAGGTCCTGGTGCAACTCTCGTGAAGGACCCATCTCAGCTAAAGAACAAGAAACTTGACTTGGAATTCGCTGTCGATCCGCTTTTCAGGAAGATGTGTGCCGATTTCGACGAAGGCGGCGCCGGAGGGCTTTTAATGAACCATTTGTCGTTGGGCATCGGCTCAGAGGGTTGCATGCGGGTTATCTTCGACCGCAGTGACTCGATGGGCACAGTTGAAGAAGAAAACATGATTGAGGAGCCTGAAGACGAAGTTAACCTCAGCTACCTACGGAGTGCGTTTATGTCCATCATTCAACTATCGCTTGCTGAATTATGACTCCTAGAACAATTCATGCCCGACTTAGCATCTCTCGAGGACCTTGAAATCGCACCATCCCTCGCATCATTCTCTTTCACCAAATCCAGCCTGCCATTCGACGACACCATGTTTGTTGACAACACACACAGCAACCTTGCCAATCTCAACATGGACGATGATGATGAGGGAACTTTCAACTTTGACTCCAACTTTGATGCTGGCCCTATGAGTGGAGATGGCAACGCAGGTCCTGAAGACTTCTTCGTTGGCCCAGACGCTGTCAACGAAGACTTTGGCATGGACTTTGGAGGCGGCGACGATAATGATAACCACTCTGATGCAGGATCAATGGGAGGCAGCGCAGGCCAAATGGGTGAAGGTGGAGGTGCCCCCGGCCCATTCGTACCATTTGACCCAAGGCGAATGCCTAATGATCGCGACTTAGTGCTTGCTATGGCTGATGGTGAAGGTGGTGCCTTGGACTACTTTGACCAGAACGTTATGAAGAATTGGGCTGGACCAGAGCATTGGAAATTAAGGAGAGTTATTCGCAAGAGTAAGAATATACATTCATTGACCACACATTCGGCTCATACAACTATTTTTTACAGCTGGCACAGACGAGACTAAAGACACCAAAACCAAGCGAACGAAGAAAGAAGCTGTGAAGATCGATTTCACAACACCTCGGGAAAAAGAGCTCAAACAAATCACCGCAGAGCTGTTTGCCGGCGTAACAAAAGGTGCAGGAATTAACCTTCCATCAACTAAGAAGGGAAAGAAGAAAGGAGGAAAAGAAAAGAAGGATGATCATCGTCTCCCAGATGATATGCACTTTTCGAGTAAACAGCTTGTGACATTGTTCCTGAAGCCCAAATTTTTCGTACGTCATTTTTCTCCCACTTCGGTCCCTTATTGATGACCGTGAATGTAGCTTAAAATGCGAGGTCGAAGAGCCAAATTGAACGAGGGTGACGGTGAAGTTGACGAAGCCTTCTGGGCACAAGCAGCTGCCGAAAATCCTCCTGGTCATGATCCTGACAACGATGACAGTAGGTCCCTGAATTTCCATCATTATCAACCTTACCTAATTTACCCCTTAGTGAACGCACACCCTGCACCATTCGCTACTCAATTCTTCAACGATGATGAATTCGGACCAGGATTTGACGATGATGGTGGGTTCGACAACGGCTTCGAAACAGCTGGCGGTATGAGCATGATGCAAGATGAAGATTCTGGTGAACAAGATCTACTCGCCGCTACGCAAGGAATGAAACGGCGTGTTCGACCTGAAGCGATGAAATACGCTCGGAGAGCCAAAAGAGTGGATGTCAGAAAACTGAAAGATAATATCTGGCAAGGACTTGGGATTGTTCTCGAAAAAGAAGAGGACGAAGAACAGAGCATGGTATGTTGTCTATGCATTTATTACTTGTATGATGTTGTCCTCACACCTTGTGCTTCAGGACGTTGATAATCCAGAAGACGAGCAACCAACCGACCCATCAGAAGCTCGGCAGTTTAGCCAAGTCATTACAGGCCTTCAAAAGTCATACCCTCGTGATAAAATGGAGGAAATCAGCACTTCATTCTGTTTTATCTGTTTGCTACATCTGGCTAATGAGCAGGGTCTGAAGCTGGAGTCCACTGTGAAGAAGATCGAAGATGATGATGAGGGAATGATTGACGATATGGAGGATGAGGAAACAGTTGAGGAGGTAAAGCCCGTAAAGGGAGATAAGAAGATTGTCGGGGACATCTGGGACATTAATGTTCGTTCAATTTTTGGCTCTATTAGAAGCAATCATGCTGACGCCTAGTTCTCTTCTAGATATATCGCGATCCAACTGCTACTAAATCTGCGTAATGCCTATAATACTTTGGTGAACTTCTGCGCCACCTTTTATACAATATTTATACCTTTTATGTTTCTGATTATTTCTCGTCTGTTGTGTCGTGTACCACAATTCCATCTCGGATTACCTAAACGATTTTTTGGATAGCACAACGACCTGTTTTCGAATACAACTCGCATGGTGGTACTTGTGTAGTACAACATCAATCTCTTCAAGTAGATCTGTTGATGAATTTGTTGCCAACAGCCCCTATTAATACGCGTATCGCGTTGTTTGGCTGCGCTTCAAGTTGGTGGCATGAATTGTGCAAGTACTCACCGTCGAGCCAGGTATGTGTCTGTATTTGTCACTCAACTAATGACGGCGCTTACAGGGAGATTGAAGTTCCCATACTTTTGAACGAAAGCTTTGAACTTAGGAATACGCGTCGTTTCGTGCTCATCAGCAAGAATTGGACACGTAGATGGCCTTTTCTTTCTTGAAGATGTCAGATTTATCAACTCTGTTGGCCAATGAACTCGAGTTACTTTATAAGTTCTAGAAATACAGTGGATCATAAGACAACTAAGGCTACATGTGTGGTGGTGGGGGACGGGAACGACTATCGATACAGTAGATGCATATGGGTATAAAAGCATACGTGGTAGTTGAAGATCGAAGGTTGAAATCTGGGTATGGGCGTCTATCAAAGACGCAGAATGAGGTTGAAATGTCGGCAATATGGAAGGCCGAGGGTATGATGGTCGTGAAATTATGCTGAATGTTACAGTACTGAGGTTATCGTCGTGGGTTCGTGCAGAGAGATATGATCCTCGAGAGCCTAGTTCTTCGACACCCAGGCGTTCCAGAGGCTCTCGTGCCTCTTGGTATGGCGGGACGAGTGTTCGATGAATCGAGAGAACGAGGGCTCTGAGAGTTCGAGCATACCCTGATCGGTATCCGTGTTCTCCACAGGTGGAAGAACGGTAAGGATAGCGGACGACGCGATCCGAGCAGAAGGGACTTCGCTAGCGAGGAAAACACCTGCGCCGAAGGGGGTGTAGGTTCGGACATCGACAAACTTGTCGCGCTTAGTGTGTTCACGAGCGGCTAAAGAGTTTCAATAAGTATTCAAATTCTGATTAATGATCGAGATGACTATGAAATACCTTGAACGATCATGACTTGGTTCCTGACGATTGCAACAGCAAGAGATCCGTTGGCGAACATTGTGAATGGGTTGATTGTGGTAGACTGGTAGTTGGGGGGGAAGAATGTTATGAGGAGCAGATACTGAGACTTCAAATAGAGGAGAGTAGCTCGGTTGAGGTGAAGTAGCTGTGGGTGCTATGGATATGTTACAGATCAGCGCTGCTATTATATACTACCCCGCGTTATATTTTCCCTGGGTCGGAAAAAGGCAAAGTTCGCTTCCAAGATACAAGAACTGACCTCATGCCCGAACACTCCTTACCCAGCTTCAAGGGAAGAAATGATTCCATTTCCACGGGAAGCCTCAAAGGCCGGCTTGAAATGGATGAAGAGCAAGTGCCGCATGGCTTTGATCGCACAAATGATTGGCCGTTTTCGGATCCATAGCATCCCCACGCATCGCATAAAGGAAATCTCCTTTTATAGAAGGTGTTCAAGGCCGCCCTTCTTTGCCTCCGACCACGATGGGACTCGTCTTGTATGTTTCAAAGTATCCTTGTAATCCACTGAGCTCGAACTTGAAGAGCTACTCGTGTGTTTACGTGCACACGCACATGGGAAGAAGCACGATACTTCGTTATTGTCTTCACACAACTATTGTCCAGGAGCTATTGTTCGGAACAATAAGGTCTGGATGATGCTTCACAATAATAAGCGTCCAAATTCAACTACTGAGTTGTTAACAACAAAACGACCTGATTGTTCTATTGTCTTTGAATCTTATCGTGACTCGAGTAATGAATTCTATTAACTACATATTGAAAAGTATACATACTGTAGGTGTGTTAGCTGTACCAAATTTTCATTCGACCGGAGTCTTCTAGGAACGCTATGCTCCGAAGACCTGCTACGGATCTCTTTCAATCAGACTGTGCAATGATGATACGGATCATCAATGTTTCAACACTCCTCACCGTCGGAGCGGTGTCATGAAACTTATGCCTTGCAGTTTTGCAGTAGGCTACCATTATCAAGACGTTTCCAACCATTTCGACTCAGAGTAACGACGACCCATCTGCAAACATCTTTTGATGTTTTGCGCTTACTCTACATGTGGATTTGTCTATGTGGCCGAACGAACTTGATAAGATAAGGCCCGGGGTGCTAAAATAGGGTCCAAGGGCGGGACTGAGGAACCCTGCGCATCTTTGACAAAAACCATCAACCGCATCAACTCGAGTGCCAGCTCATTTCTTCCGGACCTGAATTTCTGCCAGTGGATTGCTTGCAAAAAACTTGGAAGGTTCAAAAACGTCCAGGGCGGCTCTCTCGGCGTCTCGTAACATACGGCGACATGCCGCAACAGGCCGTATTCATCGAAATCAATCCGATTTATTGAATGTTTGGCACAGTCATCAATCTTTGTATCTGAGCTCTGGCTTGCTCGGCGTTGGAGTTGTTCAGCGATCAAATCCGAGCAAGAGCCGCATCTGCGGACTCGACGTGTCGTTCAAGTGCCTTTCCATTCAATGGGCTTGCAGTTTCTTGATCGACCCTGTCGCTTGCTTCTCATCTTCTTCAATGAATTCACATTTTCACATTTAACTTCGTTGAACCATCTCTACTACCCAACATCGCAAAGCATTGTTGGATACAGAATTCGAAGGAAGGCTTCTGGTTAGCTCGGTCTGTATTTTGATGCCAGGCTGATTTACTGACGATTTTTCAGGCGTTGGGAATGCCGTCTCTTCAACATCGAGGGAAGCAAGTTCGACGACGCATGACCAGCGCTTCCTGGGATATCCTTTTGCCATTCGTGCCAGGCGTCTCGCCGCTACACCTCCCAGAACCTCCTGTCCCAAGCCTGCTGAATACCAATCGAGGTCCCACGGATGAGCAAGCGCTGCTTGTGCGAGACGCAGTTGCCAAGGCTTCCAGGGAGAAAAGACTGTTAGAGGAGCAGCTTTCGACGATCCTGGGCGGAAAGCATGCCAGCCCAACATGGACAGCCGCGACGAGACATAAAATCGCGCGAACGAAGCTTTTCCTACAGCAACACGAGGCCATCCTCTCCCCTATCAAGCGCCTGCCTGTGGAGATCATGCAAGAGATTTTCCAATGTTGTGCAGGGCACGTTTCTACTTTCAGCGCATCTTGCGCTCTGGAAACCGTCTCATGGAATTTGGGACAAGTGTGTCAGTCGTGGAGGAGGATCGCGCTCAAAACACCTACACTGTGGAACGTCATTCCGCCAGGGCCCTTATCCAAAATACCGCGAAGAACTTTTGTTCAGCTGGAAGCTGTTATGGAGCTACTTCGAAGGTCCCACCAAGCACCTCTATACGTTTTTCTCTACTGCGAGGAAGTGACGTACATGCCTCAGCATCCTATCGTTAGGATTCTTGCCACCCAGAGTGAACGATGGAAACTCCTTAGCTTCGAAGGGCCGCCATCGCTCCTCATGTCAATGAAAACGGTCCGTCAACGTCTTTCAAGGCTCGAAGTACTCAAGATTCGAACTCCCGGACGAATCAAAATTGCATACTTCAAGATTGCACCCCGTCTTCACACCGTCAGCTTGATCGACGTTGACCTTGGTAACATTTCTCTACCCCTGCATCAACTCACACACTACCGAGAACGGCTCGTCCGACAAGATCTTTGGCTCATCGCGCTTTCATCTCCCCATCCAAACACTTCTCTCGACAAACTGACGACCTTGGATTTGGCCAACTTGACGCTTTCTGAGCCGTTAACCCTTCCTCAACTCACACATCTGACTCTCAGATGTCATACACATAGTTGTGCTGGCCCCAGCCTACCCCATCTCACTCTTCCTTCTATCGAAGGCCTACGAATATCAGCGTCGGGCGAATGTCTGGTGGATATGCTGGCTGAAATGGTTTCCAAATCGGCCAATAGTCGCCCTGATGGTTTTTGCCCCCTTCAAGATCTCTACTACCGGGATAGGTCTGTCCAACATCCACCTCTGGGCGTTATTCCGCAACTTTTCGAAAATACCCCTTGGTTGAAGACCCTGGATGCTCCACTCCCCTCGGCCCATGATATTCACGCAATCGGGGTCGGCATGAAGCGCCAACAGCGTCCGATGTTGCCTCGACTACAATCTTACAAATTCTTTATCCAGGGCGATATTGCGTCAATTTCCAATAATTCAGAGTGTACCAACGAACTCTCGTGTTTGGCGACTATTGTCTCCGAACGCCATTCGATACCCCACCTCACCTCGATCAAGAACCTCTCGCTGTATTTCAGTCAAGCAGAATGCGGCACGATCCTCAACCTCAAACTGAACAAGTACGAAGCAACGGATGACTCAAGATCCTTAAATATACTTCGACAAGATCTCCAGGAGCAGTTTTCTTCCCTTAGCTGTGGATCTAATTGGCAGCTCTCTGCGCCTCTACACCCTGACGAAGAAGACGTAGGGATGGTTAGAGACGTACTACGCTCGGTTGAAAAAAACTATATCCATGAAGGAAACGTTGCAGCCATATATGTAAGAGATCCATCGGCCCTCTTTCGAAGTTTTTCGCTTATACGCTCTCTTCAGTGCTCTGGAATTCACCTTGCTTTAAAGCAGATTTCGGAGTCCGAGATCGATGGGACGAACCGTATTGCAAACGTCGCCCAAGGAATTCTTGATGGATGGCAGACTGTCTTGAGTAGATCGCTACATCTCCGACAATGGGTCTTCAGAGGACCATATGAGCTGGTATATATCCCTCCTGATGATCGTTAGTAGACTTTCTGTTTTATCTTCACAACACGGCTCACAATCTTCTCTAGCTATCAGAATGTCGGAGCAGGCGCTTGATCTTGCATACGAACTTCGGCCATTACCCCGTGTGGACTTCGAATCGTGGCTTTGACTGCGTTCAAAAAATCAAACTAGATGATCATACGCTCCATCTTCCATGCCAACGTTCGTTCTTAAACATTTATCTTTTATTATCTTGATAACTTTGGCACTCCACTTGATAATACTATATAATTACTTTGCTTCGATTCGGTTGCACCTCGCTTGACAGGAACTTCCAAATCTTTTCTCGGTGGCATATATTACCTTTACTGCGCCACAAAATAACTGAGCATCACGAAGATGATCCCTTCTACCATACCAGCATAAATCGGACTCTCTCACTGAGAGTTTCGTTTTTCTCAATATTTGGAACGGTACTTCTATAGCTCTTGACAACGACTTTCAAGACTACAAATTACTGCAAAAATGTGACGAATAACTACCTACTTGCACTGTTTGGCACTTGCAAGTCTACGTTTCTTCGGCCAGAACTTGTTTGATATCGGCCTCTAGGTCATCTTCTGGTAGCCCGAGGAACTCGTTATCCAACTTGCTACTATAATCTCCATGCCCTCCCTTGATCGTCGATATTTCAAGCATATCAAACCCAGCTTTCCTATCGCCCTTCGAATATCTTTCGCGTGCATCTCTCTCTGCGGCTTCTAAGTTCTTCCATTCTGCAACCCATTTTTCACCACTGACTTTCTCGAGCGCCACAAAAAGCTCTTTCTGGGTGATTGTATGGGATGCAATGTAGACACGCCTACTTGCAGTGGCAGCCAGCTTGGTAGGGTCACCGAGGAGGCTTACCAAGGCTTTACCAGTAGTTTCCAGATTTGTAGTACTGAATCGTGTTGAGCCATCCCCAAACATGGAGCACCTCTTTGCTTTGATATTGACGCCTAGTAACCCCGAATGAATACACTGCAAGGGGTTAAACACGAATTAAGACCAGCTCTCAAGTCGATTGAAGGCTTGCTGTGACGCACCATGGCAAAGAAAGGACCGTTTATGATTGTAGACCAACTAAAGCCTCCGTCCTGAACCTTTTCGAGGTACTCGATCGCTCTCGCTTTACCAGCAAATATAGGACATAAGTCGAGTACCTCTGGGATGCTCAAATCGTTACCAAAATCTGCTGGAATGAAACTCTTGACTCCAGCAGCTTTTGAGGTATCGATCAATGTCATCTGTGCCTTCTCAGTCTCTGAGGACTTCCAGCTGATCATGTTGATCACCGCATCTATTGGGTGCGCCTTGAACAAAGCGGCAAGCGACGACGCAGTATAATCGCTCTTTAATATCTTGACTTTATCACTACATGAGGAAAATGATGGTTGGGCCATTCGTTACGATGACCAGCCACTAGGAAAACCTACTTGAAGGTAAACTTGGACTCTAACCTTACCAAAGCAAACACATTAAACTTCCCGGACGCCAAGAATTCGGTCAGAACTGGAGGACCTAGAGTTCCACTGGCCTATGGAGCAAAATTCTTTATCAGCCAATGCGCAGTAACAAATACCATATCTTTTCTTACCCCGGCAATTAAAACGTTTTTGATTCCCGATTTTGACATGAGTGTGTTGTCGATGGATGCGATTCAGTGGTTGCAGGCTGGTTGATTCAGAATAGCTCGCAGGCCTGAGACTTATATATGGCAACATGTCAGTTTTTTCCACAGGATGAAGGTGACGAATATAGTTTTTCCACCAAAGAAAAGCGTCAGCTTGACACGGATTTGTAATGAAAGTTGGTCAACAAATTCACTCAGGAAAGGACTTTTTACGCTCCATTATCGCCTGATAGAGTGTGCCGGATCCACACTAACCGTTGACCGCTGTGTTTTACGAGAATACGAGACTTTATTTCAGGTACATCATGGGTGGTTTATAAGAACATCTTCAACAGGAAAGGTGTATAATTTGTACAAGATTAAGCTAAAGGATAGGGTTCACATATTTCTTGAGATCCGCCTCTAGATCTCCTTGCGGTAATCCTAACAACTCATTACTCTGCTTTTTGCTAAAATCGCCGTAGCTGTTCTTGAATAAAGCAACCTTCGCCAAACCAAAGGCGCCCACCATATCCCCAGATGCCAGACTTTCCCTCGCCTTACGCTCTGTTTCTTCTAAGCTGACTTGCAAGACTTCAAAGGTAGCGCCTGTGACCTTTTCGACTGCCGAAAGGAGTTTGTCTTGAGTCAGTAAGTGAGTGCTGATATAGACGCGCTTATTAGCCGTGTCCCTGAGCCTCTCCGAATCGCTGAGGAGGTTCACCAGTGCCTTGGTAATCGTTCCAACGTTTGTAACAGTGAAAGGAGTCGACCCTTCATATTTGGTGAACTTTCTTGCCTTGAAGTCAAAGTCAAAACCGTGGTTTTGAAGACCCTGGGGAAAGACGACCAGACGACTTCAGCGACATGCTTTGGGTGTGTCAATATCGAGAACCTACCCAATCAAAAAAGGGACCAGTGATGAGTGCAGACCAAGTGAAGCTGCCGCTCTCTAATTCTTTCAGATAGTCAACAATCTTGGCCTTTGGCGAAAACCAAGAGCAGAGGGACAACACTTCTGGGTTTGCTAAATCATTGCCAAAGTCGGATGGTATGAAGCGTTTGACGCCAGCAGTTTTGCTTGCATTTATCAAGGCCCGTTCCACCTCTGAGCCTATCGATCGATTGAGGAGAGAGACAACAGCGTCAAACTTTTGGCTGCTGAATACCTCCCCAAGCGACTGAGGCGAGTAGTCTGTTTTTAAAACGCCAACTGAATCTCTATGTTCACAGTCCTCCTCTCAGCGCAATACAGATGAAATAACCAGTCGATGCACTCACGGAAACGTTTTCTTTGAGTCAGGCCTTGTCAAAACAAAAACATCGAACTGCTCTACACGTAGAAACTCTGCCAGCGTTGATTGACCTAAGGTACCACTGGCCTATCCGATAGATAAATGATGAGTTTCCAAGTATCTGGTGGTGTACTTACCCCGGCAATGAGTACTTTCTTGATCGAAGACATTTATCGATTGGGGTTGGAGAACAACATCAAGTTTGGAGTTTAAGTATCTGGACAGACTCCAATGGAAATTGGCAGCGCCCAACGCCAAAAAATACAAGAGGCTTACCAACACAAAAAAAATTAAGCCTCAAATGGTTCCCGACTATCGTAATTGTGGTTTGGTCAGAATTATTTCGAGCGGCCGTGGGGCTAAGAGGTGACTCTACTGGTCATGCGGCTGTGAATTTTTGGAAACTCCTGGCAGAAAGGGAATGCTCAGGTTCATTGTGAACATCCGATCATCGCATCTATTTGAGATTTGAAAACGCAAAGGCGCTGATTCGAGTACGATTGATGTTTCTCATCCGTTTAACCGCGTTTTTCGACCAAACTTTTACGGCCATTGCCTACAGTGATTTTCTTCGACCACTTTCTCGAGCTTTGCTCTGGCAATCGGCAGCACTAGATCTCCAAATGTGCGTTCGGTTTTGTCACATCGTCGCAGCCAGAAAGAACAGGGCAGCTTAGGAGTTTAGCTGACGTTGATATTTTCGCAAAGCTTCGATTGTCTCTCGTATAGGCGCCCCAAGGAAGGATGTTGCGGCAGACTTTGGCCGGCCGGGCTATCTTCGATTGAGATCAGTGTACCTTCAAGAAAGAAAAAAGAAGTTGGGCTCACGCAATAACGTTTATATTTCCTCGAAGTACTTGGTAATCGGGGGCGTAAGACAACGGAAACCCACTGAGAAAGGCGTAGCGCAGAAGGTTAGATTGACGTTTACTGAGGTCAAGCACGTCGTTCAGTAAAGTAGGACAAGTGGGGCTCATGATACTCACTAACGTCGATGGCAATCATGGGAGATGTCTCACTAAGCTACAGAGTTGATTTTTTTATCTGATACTTGACTAAGTAGTCACGTTGGCAGTTCTGCATTCGAAAGCTCGACTGCCTGCGCTCACAGAAGCATGAGCTTGACCGAATGCCATGGTCTCAGATACATGCTTCATAATATCAGGTTTATAATTCCTAAGAGAGGGGAGTGAGTTCGCGTACTTGTCAAGGTCGAACGAAGTCTGTTCGACTAACCTCAGTTTCGCCATTCTTCTCTGTCTCCGTACAAGACGCTCAGTACAAACCTCCAGTGACCTTTCTTTCATTTTTCGAGACAGTTTCACCGCAATGGCTTTATAACCCAAGGAAATTGACCAGTTTTTGATTAAACAGACATGGACTCATAAAACTTGAACGGTCAACTTTCAAATGACGTTCCCAAGCCAAATCTCGACAGGGCATCCAGCAGCTCCTTTTATTTCACCCACCTTCTCGAATTTGATTCCTGCAACGTTTAGCGCCAGATCCCAAAATGTGCGTTCAGATTCGTCACGTTCTTTGTAACCAAGTAGAACCAGAGGTGACTTGGAATGTTCAGCTGATGTTGATAACTCGACGAGCTTCGAGAGCGTTTGAGTGAGAGCGCCAAAGAAGGTCGTGTTATAGCAAACGTCGGCCATTCTAACAGTCAATTCAGATCAGTCTTGCTCTAAACAGGGAAGAAACCCGTCTAAACTCACATAATAACGTCCACACCGCCTTGGGTTTTGATTTCATCAGGCAATTCTTCGTCCTCCCAATCCAGGACTAAAGGTATCGGAGACCCGGTTTCTGATGCGTAGTATTGGCGGTTGAGCTTGACGTTTTCTTCCAGTAGAGGCAGGGCCGAGGCTAAGCATAAGCCTTCAGTTACGACGAACTACTCCATAGCGAGTAATGGTACTCACGAACGTCGGTGGCAAACATGGTGGATCCCTCAGCCGCAGTGCGTGAGTTGTCATCCACATGCTCCGGTGCGGCATGTGTATATCCAGACCGGAGGATGGCAAGTGAGATAGATACGACTCCAATCCCGGCACCTGTGATTCGTTGGATTCATTAGCAGGCTCATGACGGCGGGAAGAGTCAAGAACACCCACCAAGCTCAACAATTCTCGATAGCGGGCCAAATAGGCGTTTTGACAACTCTAACATTGTCGGATTTCGAATTGAAGTCTGTGATTGCCTGAGATCACATAGCCAAGAGCTTAGTCCAATGCCACTGTCCCAGATTTTCTGCATATTTTCTACATGTTATCAGATCCACGACGCCGATGTGGGAGAGCAAATTCGCGGACCTTGTCAAGATCAAACGAAGTTTGTTCAACTAGCCTCAGTTCGACCAGGCTTGTGTCCGTCGTTTCAGAAGATGATTCATGTCCAGGTAGGAGGTATAGCCTCTCTACGTGTTCCTGCTTCCCTGCCCCTCCTCCTTTACCGCTGCCTCCTGCCTTCGCCGTAAACAACACTAGCATGCTCCAAACACTCAGAGGTTTTTTGCACCGTTCCGTCTCTTCTAAATTTCCAGCTATCTGTCTTAAATCTATAGCTTCCGGCTGAGTCTTGGTAGCGCTCTTCCCTTCGCTCATCAATACGAGTCTCCAGAATTGCCCTTCTTTTACCTCCCGAGGCGGTTGCACTGGGATAGCTTTGTAGGCCGAGGAATTTCGCCACGTCGTAAGTTTCTGAGGTTTCGTTGTTAAACGCAAGGGACTTTCCGCGTTTTGTACCCGTAAAACTTGGACCCATGAATAGAATAAGTCTTGCGAGTCAGGAAAAGTCTCTGTTCGCAGATCGTTACTAATCTGTGGTGTTATCAAGATCGACTGATGAAGATTTGCATGCGTAGGTGGTGGGCGGAGGAAAGTGATATAGTAGAACATGGTGGCATGGCAGAGGAAATTTCAGGGCCGCATCCAAACATGGAATACAAGGCATGACCGGGACCGCGTAACTGGTCCAAAACTCCAAGGTCCCCTATTTCAAAGGGTTATCAATCCTTTCATTATCTTCAAATTCAACCAGCTCTTCGCTGCTCTTCGTCGTCGTCTATATTCCCATCCGCTCCTTTCTCGACACTTCAGCGTCTCTTCCATCTGCTCCCATGGTTTTCCTCAGCTCCTGCCTGCCAATAAACAATTGCTCTGCTCGACAAGGCGAGAAAATTTCACCCAAACTGCTTGGACCAACGCGATACGGTAACAACAAGAACCATAATCAGGTTGATGTTGCTAAGAGAAGCTGAGAGTTGGCAAAGGTTCTTAACCTTCATCGCGATGGATTGTCACCATAAACCGTGAAGTGAAGCAGTCCTCGAAGATTTTCTCTGCCGTCCCTCAATGCTCCATCAACGCTCTTAGAACTCTTTATCTACCAGCGCGCACAAGCGGGACCTGTAAATCACGTTCGAAGATATATCAACGGATGATGACCCCTTGGCAGGGCGACCTCCGAGAAAAGGAAGCGCACTCTTGCTCTTCAATTTTGGGACGTTCGTACTTTAAAAAGCCGGGTATCAGGTTTGGATATTCAAAGCATGTAGGAATATATTCAAGGACAAGTTTATACAACTAAAAGGTAATCAACCTGAAAGAAGGACTCGCAGTGGATCGTCCCTGGCTTCTTGATTCTTCCGAAAGTTGGTGATGGTTGTGGAAGGCGAAGTCGATTTTTCCCGGAGCTTCCTCGGTGAAGCAGCCACTCGCAAGCTAATTAATACAGTCGCATCTCTCATTCTATTCTTATATTAAAAGAGCACGGCTGACAAATAGCTGACATATTCCTTAGTCAGCTATTACAAAGCTGATGGCAGACCTTTTTGGGTACGTGCCGGCCCACAGCCCGATACACTGCACATAGGGGGTGAAAACAACAGAGAGGCCTTGCGCATGATGCAAGACAAGTAAATACTTGAGAAAATTATGTATCATAGCCCGAAGGACAAGGATATAAATATCTAAATTGCACCTGCCTTTAATATTAAATTGGATGTGAGTCTGACTCTGACTGAGCACTTGAAATTTCAGCGTTAAGTATTGTGCTCAAAATTCTTTGCTGAAGAACATGAAATGTGAAGCATTGTTCCACTGCATTAATCTGTAGACTGAGGAAGTTTGATACTTTTTTGAATGATTTACAA
>MU157875.1:0-81010 GCA_015657495.1 Crepidotus variabilis | reverse complement strand
CCTTCGAGCAAAAGAACTTAAACGTGAAATTATTGTTTAGTCAATCGCACTCTCAATTATATTTAAAACAAATTCAATCTCTCATTGTTATACAGTCCAGTACGGAGGCCCAAAGGGCCGACAAAGGGGTCCAGGGCGCAGCCCGGCAAGCTGTTGGCCCAGCGAAGCAGGTGGATGAGCGAAGCGAAACCGCCGTCGCGTAGCGCCGGGCCAAAAAGCTTGTTCTATTCTTATACGTCGACCTTGTCTACAAATGAGCTCTCCTTTTACTTTCATTCAGGAACCTGATTGTGTACTCCGCTCATCAGCATTTCCCTGAGCGTGCTCTCCCAGTTATCGACATTTCGAGGGCCTAAAGTGTACGGCACTGCATATGGGACCATCCTCAAGATGTCAAGATCCGGAATAACCACCATGGTTATTACTAGCCCGAGCCACTGTGGGCTTTGGTTCTTGAACGCCTCAGATTTTTCTCGACACCCCTCAATACTCAAAGCCACAAAACTCTCGTATGTCCGCAGAACCGGAAGCTATTGCTTGTTCCATCGAGAGGACTTCAGCGTGTATTAGTTTGAACGCTACTTCAACCTCTTTGGTGGGTTTCGGGATGCTTTGGCCACTGAACGCCGGCGATAGGGAAACCTTGAAGAGGTGGGTGTCCAATCGCTTTGGGAAGTCGTGTAAATTCAGAGCGTTCGTAGAGGTGGCGCCCAGTAATTGCCTGTGAGCCTATAAGCACATTTGAGGCTACTATATAAGAATGTATGCAGAGCTGTACTTGAACCCATTTCTTTGAGATCATAGAACCGTCGGTTCGCGAGATTCCATTCGCAAGTGTAGCTACGGGACAGAGACTTTTAACACCGCTCTATTATGTTCGCAGAGCACTTTGTGGTTCTTCCAATCGGCCTTCTGGCAGTATTTATTCTAAAGTCCAGGTTATTTAAATCAACCCAATGAATGAATTATTACTATAAGGACTTACGCAATAGCGCACATGTTTACAGGCGCAGGAAAGTAAAGGGTGTTTTTTTTCGAATCTTCTTTGAGGCAGTTCTGACAGTTATTTTTGCCTTCGCGAATGAAATTCTTGAAGGCTGATGTGCTCATCGTATCTGAAATAACATGATCCTGCTTGGTAGTCGAAAAAGAAGAGGGATGATGAGCTGATGAACTTGTGATCATATTTTGAGGAGCTTTGATGCATCATCACTCAGCGGCGAAAAGATTACCCAATCAGATTTGCTACACCCAGCTCCAAAATTCGCTGCCAAAATTCAGAAACACTCAGCCTGAGAACTGTCGCTCTTCAGTAGTAGAGCGTTATCCTGAAAAATCTCTGGCTGCTGTTTTCTTTTCGTGATTGAAAACTTCGAGAATCGGTTGGTCCTGGTCTTTATTCTTTACAAAAAGCTAGTATTCACGGTTCGGAATCCTAAACACCTCCCGATTCTAAAATAGTACCTACTATCGTTTCCCAATCAGGCATCAACGGACACAATTCTCTTTTTTGAGGCGATGCCATGATCCTGAGATCGTGGAGGGCTGGGATAGAGATTATAATGGATGCGACACCACTCCACTTATTTCCTTGGCCCTTATATTTTTCAGCTTCTTTACGATGGCTTTGAAGAGCAGTCGCTAGAAACTCTTTAAGATCTTCGCTAGCAAGAGGAACAGTGGCCATCATGTCTTCAAAAGTCAGAATCGCTATTGATTCAAGACGAAAGGCTCGTGCGATCTCATTCTTCGATTTTGGAATTTTCGTGCCATCGAAGGTTGGAGACACTTCTATCATGCAGAGGTGGGTATCGATACGGCTTGGGTACGTTCGTAGATCCATAGCCATCTCACACGCCACTGAAAAGAGAGTTTGATGTATCTGGAAATGAGTCAACATCAAGAAAGCGACTTTGCTGGTCGAGATTTCGGAAAAATCAGTCATACCTGTGACCATTTTTTTGCGATTTCATGATTATTGGACACTGGAAGACCGTTGGCGAGTATCGTATTTGGATCTATCTGCTCCTTTATCTCTTTGTCCAATTTACAAAGTTTCTGGTGCGTCTTCCATTCAGCTTTTTGACATTCTTTGTCCTAAACAGCGATTGTTAGACCTGAAGCTCTCATAAACTGTAGTGTAAGCTCACACAATAGAAAGCGACTTTGCATGCGCATACTAAAAGTGGAGATTTCTTTGAATTCCGTTTGAAGCAATGCTGACAGCGCCTTTTATTATTGTCAACAGTGTCGGACGTTTTGGCAACGGATGATGACATAGTGGTTGAAGAAAGAGCACTAGCCACTGCTGTGTTCCCGCGGTCCGGCGAGAAGAGTGTGCTGACGTTCAGATTGTTGATTTCAGAGCGAGCTTTTATTATTTAACCAAGCAGACGATCGCGAGTTATTAGAGCCGTTTTCTATTCTATTATCGTGCAGCACTCTTTCCAGCCTATCCAAATTACATAGTGTTTTCCTAGTTCATCATTTGGCGCCCTCAGAATCTGCCAGTCGGGTTTACTAAGCCAGGCTTCTAAAAACTCTCGCATTACATCTTCCTGTCGGAGTTCAGAAATAATCAAAACAGTTGTTCTTCCGGGGGTACAGAGATAGTCGATCGTTTCTACGAACGGAGGGATGAGCGAAGGATGATAAAGGCAGTCTACAGCAAGCAGGAGGTCTATCGGCTGCTGTGTGGCATCGAAGATTTTTGAGCGCTTCGAGGGTAAAGTAGATCGTAGTTCAACCCAGTCGAGCTCTGCGACGCAAACATTTGACGGAGCGCCGTTGTGGTGAATGTTCTTTTGGATGAGCGGTGTAAGAGCTTCGATGTCTGTGACTGTGAATTGCTCGACAAGTGACGAAAGAGCAATACTCAACAGTCCAGTACCAGCGCTGCGGAAGATAGTTAAAAAGACACATCAATGAAATTATCTGTAAGTACCCTAGCTCCAAAACATGCGACTTTCGCAGTATTTCAGGATCAAGCAGTCCTTGAGGCAACTTGGCGTAACACTGCTGTAGAACCATCTGGGCAAAGTCAATACTTCCTGAACCGTTAGGATCTAGGATTTCAAGAAAGATATTGGGAAATCAACCTGGCTTTCCAGAGAACGCTCCCAGTGTCGCCTTTCCTGCTCCTCAGCGCCGTTTTGTCTTGGTGAAGTTCAATTTCGATCATGCTGTCAACTCCCGTTCCCTTTGCTTTCATCACCCTGCTTCTTCGTTTTCCATGCTTCTTTATGTCTTCGGATTTACTCGTGGTGGAGTTACCCTTGAGTTCAAACTGAACTTCAATGACATCTTTGTGAGAGTCTACATATCCCAAACCCCTGAACGTGTCGGAGTCTGCGGATTTAACGGATTGTTTCTCTGTATACAAGATGAAGACCTGATTAGCGGTCAACTTTCCGACTACAATTTTGGCGAAGGCAGCTCACCTCTTCATAAGCGTCCTCAACGACCTCAAAGCTCTCCGAAAACCTCACTGGGCTTTCGAGTTTGGTGATCATCGTGGTAAGGTTCAGGGTCGTGAATTATTGATCCACGTGAGGTGATCTGAAGAACCGCCATCACTCTGCACGGAAGCTTCGAGTTGTCGACATCTCATCCATCCTCAAACTTTTGTCTTCATCGTCATGGCAGACGACCGCGAAGGCTACACATCGTCTTCAGCAGCGTGGGAGAGCAGCGGCGAGCACAACGAACACTCTGGAAACTACGGCAGGCCCTCGTTCCAATCCCTTGACGCCGTAGACGAACAATCTGGGACCAGCCATACACTGGTCGCAACTTCTACCTCGCCACCTCGCTCTAGCACAGAATCGGCTGGAGCTCATGGAGGGGCCAAAGGCGCTGAAAACGGAAGGTCGTTTTCAGCTCATCAGCCTTGGCGGGAAGAAAACAACTCAAATTCCATGTCGGTGACAAATACCGTCGGCACACCTACCCTGGTCGAACCAACATTCGATGAAAATGTCCTAAGGGCACTATGCGAACTTGATGTACGTATATATGTTGAACTTGATCTCGTTGTATTTCACTGATTTATCTACCTTTAGTGCGGGGTACCGCTACTTCTTGACCGAATCAAGCAAAGTATGGTGTCGTGTCGAGTGAGTGCTTCGTCCATTTTTAATTTCATACCCTGATGTATCAGTGCCACTAGGAAACATCAGCTTTCTTCAAGAAGCGCGCTCTCATTGAGGATGAATACGGAAAGACACTACAGAAGCTTTCTCGGTCAACATCGGAGGTGTACTCATTAAACGATGGGAAGGCTGGGTGCGTGTCAAGAGCCTCAACACTCTGAGCAGTACTGTATATACACATCCCGAATCGCTGATTAACCTTATTCTAGATCCTTTGTAACAGCGTGGCAAACTTCATTGCGAATTCACGAGATGATGGCTGAGAATCGACTACGCTTCTCACAGAGGCTGAATGAGATGAGTGACGAGTTGTCGAATCTCGTCAAAGAGGTGGACAAGAACCGAAAACAGGTACACTATTATAGCCTTTTTTGACCATCACTCTATGCCAAGCCCATCTGCATTATATCCTTTCACGCTTGCGTCATCTTTCAATTTCATGTTCTAACTTTATTGTTCAACAGACGAAGGAACTTGCAACCCGCTATGAACGGGCACTTCAAGAATCGGAAGGGATCACTGAGAAATGCAAGAACCGCCTAGACTTTACTTCGGAGGAGCTCGAACGTGTTCTGCTCCAGAAAGAAGGCGAGTCAACAAGAGACACTGGCGTAAGGAGCGCAGCTAGCGGTGCGACGGGAAAGAGGGCGATTGGGAAGGCAGTCGCGAAAGGCGGGATGCTGCTAAAGGGCAAGAATCCCGGAAACGTACGTTGAGGCATTCTTTGCTCTTGGACTCGACAAGTTGATACGTTGTCTAGCTAAATCGTCAAGAAGATGACATTCGGGCACGACTGTCCGCCTCCTCTGATGCATACAGGAAAGCAGTGACCGATACACAAACTATGAGGCAAGAGTATTTCAACTTCCAGTTACCACGAATCTTGCGGGTAAGTGTGCCGTTTTCACTCAATTTTTTGTCCAGTAATAAGCCTCTCCTTGAAGTCGTTGAAAGAATGTGCAGATGAGATAGACCTTGGAACTCAATATCATCTAACAAGATACGCTTTCTTGTTTGAGAGCATTGTTCTGAGTGATGGCACGACGTTGGTACCAGGTCCCGAAGATGGTTAGTCGCAAATATCGTTCTTTTTGAATCAGTTGACTCAAGTACGCCTATACAGGTCTCGGTTTAAAAGCAGCAATTGAAACCATCGACAACCGGGGCGACTTCAAAACTTACATGCAGAACTATGCCTTTGCACGAGGAAACCAAGCACCGAGAGGTCCGAGACGCGAAGGTCCTTCTGATGAAGGCTTCGTACGTTATCTTATCCTTCCTTTTGGCTCCACGACTTAAACAGCTCTCCCGGTCCTCTTAGCTACCGCCAATTCCCGCGCTAAACGAGAAAACCCACACCGCCAACCAAAGCCTGACCTCTAATGGTGTTTACCATGGTCATGTCAATGGTGGTACTCATCCTACTTCATCATCCGTTGCACACTCTCACTCTCAAGCTCAAAATTCAATATCGCTCGATAAAGGCAGGCCTACCTTTGGTGTTGATCTAGCGGAGCAAATGGCCCGAGACAATGTTGAGGTTCCACCGATTGTTGTCAAATGCTCAGAGGCGATTGAGAAGCACGGGATAGGGTCGGTTGGGATTTATAGGGTGAATGGTATGACAAGTAAAGTGAATACTCTGAAAGCTAAGCTAGACCGAGGTATGTCGTTATTACCCTTCTGTTTTCCCTTCGTTCTTTCTTCCAAGGACCCCAATGTGGATTGCGTGTCACACAATGTGACTGTCAAATCATGTTCGCTCTATGTCCCCATGAAACTTTCTCTTGCCCTGTTTTTCTCCGATTCTTCATTTAATCAGCATTAACTGACGTCTTCCGTGGTTCTTCCTTTTCAGACCTCGAATCAGTTGATCTGGACTCACCCGAGTGGTCAAGCGATATAAATAATGTTTCAAGCGTGTTCAAAATGTGGTTGCGCGAGTTGCCGGACCCGTTATTCACCAACGCGCTACATTCAGGGTTCATCGAGGCTGCTAGTGCGTTTTTCGTCGTTCTATTATGTGTTAGTGGGCATTGACACGGCTGTTATTCTTCTCTGCTACCTATCTTTCGGACTCCGCTGACACCATCGACTTTACATGAATCAGAGATTGAAAACGACCGTCTGCGGCACATTCGGTTACACGAGCGCGTCAACGAGCTTCCCGATCCAAACTATGCCACATTGAAGTACTTCCTTGGACACCTGCATCGGTGAGTTCACTCAATTCAATCATCTTTTGTCCGAAAAGCGTCTAGGTTCAGTCGCTCGAATGGTTCCTTTCACACCTCTCATGACAAATATCGCCATCTCTCTCGACCTTCAATTCACTACCCCTTGTGCTTATCGTTCTTGGCAGCAGTTTCGTCCCATGCAGCTTTCTTCTTCGGCTCTTCTGCCTTGTTTACTCTATGCTCTACCGTTTTCGATTATATTGAAGCTGACATCTCTGCCTGCCGTCTTTAGGATAAGCCAACACTCTTCCGAGAACTCAATGTCAACCTCGAATCTTGCTATCGTTTTCGGACCGACTTTGTTTGGACAACACGCGCTGCCTGCAAATGGTCAAACAGGTGGTGGAGGTGCCATGGCTGACGCAACATCTCAGAACATGGTCCGAGTTTTCTCCTGCTTTATGCATCTGACATGAAGGAAAAGCTGACCGTAAACTTTGGGGTGCTTGTTTCTAGGCCATCGAGACAATTTTGACCCATTATGTCGATATATTCATTGACGAGTCAGAGTAATGATATTGCGACTATCTTGGGAGGACGGTTACATTTATGGATGGATGGATGGACGGTTGGACGGACGGACTCTGTGGTGGGCACTTGCGAGATACCGCTGGTTAGATCTCGCGTCCAAGTTTGACTATGCGGGGAATCATTTTACTCGGTTGTTGATACGACCAAACGCCTGGATGCACACTCCTCTTTCTGGTGACTTCGCGATATTCTACCTTTCTTCTTTAAGCTCTCAGATGGCTTCTTGCTAATGAGTTGACGGTCAACGGTGGACTTCTCTCACTACAACCCTCTTTTCACCATGTGCGCGTGCGCACCTTTGACATACCCACCAGTCTTTTACATTACACTTTCGTCAAAACTCTCTTCGACTGTTTTCTCGGAGGCTATCAATCACTTATTCTCCTATCAAGGCGCGTGCTTGGTCAAGCACGCTCTAGATTTTTTCTTTGTTAATAGTCGCATTTACCGTCTTTGACCCTACTTTCAGGTTTACCAACCTTCTACACTGTGCTTCCTTACCTTCTCCGCGATTCCCAACATGTAGTACTGCACCCTGAACCCCTATTTGGTCCCCTAACATGTACAGCAAGTTAATTTGTTCTAATAGCGTCAGATCGACTCACACTGGACAGCTCTATTCATTTCTCAATACCGTTCATTCTATCCTTGTATGATGCATTCTCCTTCTCAGCCCATTTCGGGTAGTAACTTTCGTTTCTACCGTGCTCTGTAGACACCTTCTCCCTACAGAACACCTCGTTCGACAGAGTCGTCCATTCACTTCACTCTTGACATACCTATCAACATTACTTCCGTCTATTTATCAACTTTTTTTTTCCTTTTCAAAGTCTCGAAATCTTGTTTACCCTAACGACTTCTTGTAGATGTAAACTTTTGCATAAAATAATAATTGTAGCGGTTGTCTGACCGTTGTGTCCACAAATCCTTGTTTAAGAAGCTGGTCTAAGGTTCAGTCTGAAGCTGTTACAGCCTTTTGCATAATTGATTGAACACGCTCGATTTTTGTGAGTCACGTGCACTCTTCCCACCCAGCGCAATCACACAAGCCGGTGAGCCGGATATGCCGATAAACTCCAAGACCTTCGTTAACCGACTCAGTGACTGTTGCATACATCAAACAGTATAAGACATTGAAATGTAATTTGAAAATGCTTTTTACACGGCATGTAGCTCTCGGACAGGGCTTGGTATCTTCACCCTGATCATTGATCGGCCGTGGATAGCTTCAGTAACCGAGATAGTGAAAGGTATGCCTGCTCCCTTTCATGACTTGATTCCCATTCTCCAAAGGTCATATTAGCTTAAATTACACATTGCAAGAGGGTTGTTTGGCCTCCGATGCAATCTCTTTTGAAAATTGGACAACAAGCCGTGTGCCGCCGGTCAAGCCGCTCGCCGCATCAATCAGATTCAAAGCAACTATCGGCAAGACTCTCAGCATGTGTTTCAGCATGCTGCATCCGTATTCTATTTATTTGTGGCTTGTATAACTACAAAAAAAAAGCATGCAAAAACTGCTTGAGCCTTGTATACTAGTTAGCTGGGGTGACCTGACCAGTGAGTGGCATCTGCGGCATATAGCACGGGATAGGTCGCTGGCGTATGGGAACTAGCACGTGACCCAGAAGAAAAATCGCAAATGTTCAATCAATTATGCAAAACCCTGTAGTAAATCGAAGCATGTACATTTACAGTCTCATCAAAAGATGAGAAATAGTGTCGTCACCCAGTTTCACCGACGGCCCGATATTTCATACTGTAGATCTCCATAAGCTCAGGAATACGTCGTTTGAGAGGATGGTACGTGAAGGCATAATATGCCCGAAAGAGCTAAACATAACGTACATCCAGAGGATAAGGTGTGTTTATCTACGGTAGTTATGGGTGGGTAATTGTCGCTAAATTCTGTGATATCCAAAGAGTTGATATCAATGATCCGCAGTGTAAGGTCCCCGCTCGAAGGCAAGAATATAGAACGAAAGGGCATCCAAAAGCGGTATTCGATACGTTGTTATGATTTACAGTGGGAGAAAATGCAGTGGTCGTTTCAATGTCATTATGGCCGGAAAAATGAAGGAATGAAAAGCTGGGGACCAATGCGAAGCGAAAATTCGTTCTTGCAATAAGCGTGGTTTACGCTGGCATCTTCATCGTCAAAATCTCGTAGGCGAACCGCCCCGAGTGCTCGCCGCAACCTCAGCACACTTCCAGACGGCACCGCTACCTTCCATTCCGCCTGCCTCCTCAATTAGAACCCACTCGATCAGGCTGGGAAAGGTAACCTTTCTCAACGTCGGACATGCCCTCGACCACTCTTTACACACGCCTAACTCTTCTGAAAGATCTGTTCGCCCAACACCATATGCATCAAGGCCCGTCGGTGAGAGATCCAAATGCGACAACTGGGAGAAGGCTGATAAAACGCGGGAGAGTCCCGTCAAAATTCGCTAGTGGTGCGTAACAACCAGTTTTGCAGGGTCCATGTGGACAAAGCCGCAGAATCCGGTGGCAAGTCCATCGTAAATGACCCGAAATTGCGGTAGGGCGGTAGGCGGAGGATAAGGGCGACGAAGGTCGGATTTCGGCATGTAGAGAAAAAGGGAAGAAAAGATAAGGTTAATCCGTGTTGACTTGTGAAAATTGTCAAACAAAGTGGAAATGAGGCTCTCGATGCGTTTGAATCGGGCCTAGAGGCGAGATAGGAGAAATATCGAGCGGCGGTTCATGGTGCGCAGCATGCTACCATCAGAGAAGAGGTGCAAGGAAAAAACGAGAACAAGATGAAAGGAAAGCACAACCAAAAGAAAGGAAAAGGACTTACGATACCAGACTCTGCAAAATGCAGCGTATGCCTCAAAGCCAATCTAACCCGCAAAGTCTCCACGCATCCAAAATTTAAAGAGATATTTTGTAACAACATAGTCCGTATGCTCATCGCTGAAAGATCCAAGGACTTCAGGGGTACGCTTCCACGAGTCATCCTCTCGAGATTAAACTCGTGTAGGTCTGAATCGTGGCCCGTGAGGGCGAGGTATTGAACCGGACGGCCTGGGATTAAAGATGCAGCTGCTCCCGCAGGGCCACGAAAAGAATTGAGCTGCGTGAGGGTATTGCAAGGAGGAAGTTGATTGGGTGAGAGAGAGTCGAGCGAAGAGCGATCAACGAGGTCCGCAACTCGTAGATGGCGTAGAGAGGCAAGTGTAGAAAGGAAATTCGTTAACACCGGGGTGTAAGGTTGAACGCCGCGTTTCCATTCCGCACCCAGTGAGCAAGATCGCAGGTAGGGAAAACGACAATTCCAAAGCACTCGTTCAATAGCGTGCATCGGTTTAATGATCGGGACGCCCGTCGATGGGCCACGCTGTTGTAGGTGGTATTGTGGGTGCTGCAACAATCGTTCCAACTCGTGCGCTGGGAGGAGATTGGCAGGCCCTAACCATATTTCCAGGGATTCGAGGCCTACTAGCCTCGGAAGGACCTCCCCAAGCCACTCGCACGCGTTCAAGAGGTAAAGAGGACACGCCTGTGGCTCACTACCAGAACCGCCTTGCTGGTGGCCCGGGTTCGTCTGCCATCGTATACAGAGTTTCTTCACTGTCGTCTGCAGTAAATATTCTCTTCCGCGTCGTTGCATCGCGTTACACCACCACAACGTCTTCACTGGGGAGGGCGAAGTGGGCGTGATTACATCTGTGATCACAGGTGAAGTGTAAAGAAGTCGTTCTGCGACCCCATTAAAGCGATCTGAAACTCTGGAAAGGATAGCAAGAGTAGCTGGTGGTAGATCACCAAAGATGACCTCTAAGGTTTCATTCGGAAGCTGCAACGCCATCCGTCTAGTCATGGGGTACTAATAGGAAGGTAGAAGTTCCTCAGAGAGTTGCGCTATGAGCTTCGATAATATAGGTTTTGGCTTTCGCAATAATGGCGGCCGGTGCTTTTTGCGATGGATCTGTGTTGTTCTCGGTTGGTATATGAGAAGGAATAACAAGAAAGCAAAAGATGCGAAAAGGGAACCTATATCGAATGGTGAATATTCGGCGAAATGTTAAGGGGAGTATTTCGGAGCGGAAGATCGACGGAATACGGCAAGTCCTCTGCCATTTTCTGTTGCATTGAATTCAACGACGGAACAAGAGTTGTAACACCTTCGACGAAAGACTTTGAATATGTCGGAAGGAAAGAAGCGCTCAGTTCCCATGTTTGCTCGTTTCTCGGGACGTGGGAACTCGAACTTTCAACATAAGTTAGGGGCTATTCGTGTTGCCCTGGGTAAATCTGACTTCTTGACCTTAGATATGATAGATCTTCTGAGATTTCATCCGACCACAAATCGGGCGAAGTTCTCTCATTCCGTTAGGCCGCCTCTTCGCATGCACCATGGTTCAACAACCCCGAATTCTAAAGAACAGGATCTGCCAAGCGAAGAACGGTTCAAGTTGGTTTTTTCTATAAAATTCTGACAACCTTCTTATCTAATGGCTGGGATACAGACTCTGGAATATTTACTCTCGAACTTCAACGTTTAAGATATCGTGAAGCGGTAAAAAGTAATACCCTGCCGACATGCCGAACTAGCCATCGTTTTGTGCTTGTTTGGCTTGACATATGTACCTCTTGATCTCTTTCTGTCAGCAGCAAATGCGCAAAGGTCTCGCAACTGCCAAAACGACCTCTTTTGGTGTTGTTGTTGACGGCCGATGTACATTCAATTCACTTCTGAGCGCTGAGCAAGCAGCTGATAAAGACTATGACGCTTCTGCCACATACAACCAAAACTTCATTACCGCTGTTCGCATTCTCGAATTTTCTTCTGGCAACATCATGAAAGGGCTTAACTTCGTTGTTGCATTCATTCTTAAATAAGCATATACGGCTCTTGGATTATGCGATGGTATTTCGATTCTACAGTCTAGTGGGAGCAACGTTCTTGCTATCTGATTAATGAGGCAGCGCCAAGATGTTCTCACCAAGTCATTGGTAGCTGGAAAGGTCAGTTGTACGCAAATGAGCTTTTGTTTTCCCCAAGGCTCTTCACTTGAGACGTGAGCTGCTTTTATTTACGCCACCGTATAGAAAAACTACCTCTGATTCATTAGAAGAACAGCTAAGTTGCTCTTGAGTGACATTTACGACGAGTCCGACAGGTCGCTTCGCTGAATCTCTACGATCAGCGTTCCAATTCAGTGGGGTAGATCAACAGCCAAAGCTGAGAATAGTCTATTTTAATTCCCGTTGGTGAAAAGATATTCCGTCATTGAAGACTGCCACCATTGAGGTCGAGTAGAGTTTCCCGAAGATGCTTAGTGGTGCTAAGAAATACGGTGGGTGGCCCCGCAGAAAAAGCAAGATCAACTTGAGGATTGCGACAGCGGCTAGTTTGAAACTTTTAGGCACAATGACATGAGCGCGATATCTATTTTCTAGCTCTGCCATTACTTCAGTTAAGGTTTATGGTGATCAAGAAAATTCAGCATCATTATTGTTTCATTATTGTATAAGTATTTAAGCTTCTTGGTCTATGCTATGATATACAATATTGTATGTACATAGTCTACTACCAAGCTAAGAGCAGTGTTCTAGTTTTCTGGCGGAGCTATGACGCTCTTACCGATTTGTCATTATTTGCGGACTACCTAGCTCGTACGCATCGGGTTCTTGTCCTCCCAAAAGCTCTTCAGAGATGAGATGTGAGCTGCCACCCACTGATTTGTTGGCATATGGAAGACTAACTGTTGGTTCATTAGAAAAGGAACTCAGTTGCTCTTGAGTGACTTTCACTGCGACTTCGATAGGTCGATTCGCTGAACTACCTTCAGCACTCCGATTCCTTGGGGATAGATCAACAGCCGAGGCTGAAGCGAGATTCCTTGCACTTCCATCGCTGAAAACTATTCGGCTGTTGAATACCGCCATCATCGAGGTTGAGTAGAGCTTCCCGAGAACACCGATTGGTGACAAGAAATATCCTGGGTGATTTGGTAGGAAAATCAAAATCAAGTTGAGGATTGCGACAGCGGCTAGTTTGAAACTTTCAGGTGCTGCTTGGCTGAGCTTTCAGCTTGCTCACCTGTCAAAGAACCGGTCTCGATTGTCAGGCGCATGACCCTACTGACCAAAGCCTGCGACTGGAGCATCCCAGTACTTCTTCTGGAAAGCTAACAGAATTTTCAGTCTTACGAGGTATAAGTAGGTTGGAAACCAGGCTTGAACTAACAGACACCGTCATACATATGGCAATGATTGCGTCGCACACAGCATTGCCTCCGTTCCAGATCTTTACTATACGATGAGCTATTTGACCACCTATAATGCTGATAGATCGACTTACACCAGAAGTAATTAACGTATTTTGGCTGACGAGACCATCGAGGGTGGTCGCTGCGTGCTGAAGTAATGCGCCTGTTGCAATAGCGCCAGCAAATGAAACTAAAGCAAACTGGTGTTACAAATCAGTTGGAGCACTGGGTACTTATATCGAGGGACTGAGACTTACAAAAACAACCAACGCTGCGAGAATCCTCGATCCCGACAGGTGGTGCACTCGGTAGGCATAGAACATCTGAGTGACGAAGAAGACTGAGAAGTTGTTAGCCGTCACGAACGAAGAGAATGTACATCGAGTACTCACTAATCCCATTCAATATTGGAACACTAAACCACATATTTCCAACATCCATTAGAACGTCTACGTTTCCAAATCCCTCGGCGAAAGCTCGAAAGGCGGACTGGGTTATCATCAGCGTTTGGATAATCTCCAATACATAGACGCTGTATGATAGTGTCTTGTTACGAATATGATCGTTCGGGAACGCAAGGTGGTAGATATCTACACGCTGAAGTCAGATTTAACTAACAGGTTGAGTGGTCTACTGTCCAAAGACTTGACTCACAGACTTGGACCGAAATCACTCCGAACAGTCCCCAATTGAGCAGATGTCCTATGAGCTGTCAAAAATTAGCGTAAATTATTCTGTTTAGGCAGAGGACGAACGAGTGGTCCAGACCTGAATAAGAGGAGATATCTCAGTGAAGGAACGTCCCCGGAAAGAAGCTTGATCTCACACATTCAACGGAGCTCTGACTGAGTTCTGCAGCTCGGACATCGTTCAAGAAACAAAGGTGGAGACGTCAGAACATCCATGCGACGAAGCATAGCTTTATAATTTGAGCAATGATCTACAAGACGCTGATATGTCATTTCCAACACTGATGAAACATACATCAGGCACCAAAACGCGAGAAGCTTCCACGATTCAGACATGAGCTAGCCTCAGGTCAAAACACCTATGTGAATTCGTCTCAGGCCATATACGTTGAATCAACTGAGCACCGCGTTCGAGCGCTGGGCGACATAGCCATTCTTGTATGGCTCATCTGTCCAACTCCCAACGGCCCTTCGCCTATGAAATTGGATACAGGGCCTTTTTCATTAAGCACCCCAATCAATTATTGGTTGCGAATTGCTCAGCAAGCGAGTGGAGTTCAGCGCGGAAGATATGCTTACCTGTTATACTCTGCCGTCCTGAGCGCTAAGGCTACCACTAATTCAGACTGACTGAGGTAGTACGATTGGAGACTCATGCGGTGATCCGTTCGAACCAGGGGCGTCCTGCTTGTACATTCCGAAGATATCCAAGCTTATTCCAGGCCAGAATACTTCCGCTGGACAGGCGAAGACCAAAAATTTGTGCATGTTTGGCTTGACACGCGTCTTGATCTCTTTCTATCAAGTTCCAACTGCACAATTGTCTAATAACTGCCAAAATGACCCCCTTTCTTGTATTCTCGAGCATCGTGCGAGCAGCTGCTAGAGATTTGGTGCCCGTTCTACTCAAATGAGACTTGTGCCGTTATCCAGCCTTTTGACTTTCGAACTTTTCAACTCTACGAAAGCCCCGACTAAGGCCTTGAATATATCCTCAAATAAGATATGGTACTTGGAGTATGTATGGTATATGGTACTGTAGTGTAATAGGAGCAATGTTCTGGCCATCTGATTGATCAGAGCGGCGCGACGACGTTCTCACCGAGTCGGTAACTGGAAACTATCGGCCCTGCGCACCGGGGTTTTATCCTCCCAGAAGCTCTTCAGATGAGATGTGAGTTACCCTTCATTAGTTTATTGACATTTAGAAGACTTACTGTTTGTTCATTAGAAGGGAAACTAAGTTGCTCTTGAGTTACTTTCACGGCGACTCTGACAGGCCGATTTGCTGAGCCTCTCTGTTCAGCCCTCCAATTTGTTCTGGGCAGATCAACAGCCGAAGCTGAGGTGAGCGTTTTGATGCCTCCGTCGCTGAAAACTATTCGGCTATTGAATACCGACATCATCGAAGTCGAGTAAAGTTTCCCCAGGATACCAATGGGTGCCAAGAAATACCCTGCATGGTCTGGCAGAAGAATCAATATCAAGTTGAGGATTGCGACAGCGGCTTTTGTGAGATTGTTAGGGACTGCTCAGCGAAGACTGCGAGGTTCGCTTACCTGTTAAAGAGCCCGTTTCTACCGTCAGGCGTATGATCTTATTGACTAAAGCCTGCGACTGGGGCAGACCCGTACTTCTCCTGGAAATCTAAAGAAATTTCCAGTCCATCTACCGTTGATATTCAGGAGCAATGCTTGAACTTACAGACACTGTCATACAAATCGCAATGATTGCGTCACACACAGCATTGCCTCCATTCCAGATCTTTAAAAGACAGTGAGTCGCATTGTTTACTATTGCGCTAATAGCCTGACTTACGCCTAAAGTGATGAAAGTATTCTTGCTTAGGAGCCCCGTGAGGTCCCCTACGTGCCGACTCAATGCGCCAGTTGCAATAGCGCCAGCAAACGATACTAAAGCAAACTGGTCTTATAAATCAGTCGGAGTACCAGGAATGTCGACGAATTTGGACCCACAAAAATGACCACGCCAGCAAGAATGCTCGATCCCGATAATCGGTGGACTCGATATGCATAGAACATCTGAGTAATAAAGAAGACTGGAGACAGATTGTTATGGTGAATCGTCTGAAGAAGGACGAATAATGTTGAGTACTTACTCATTCCACTCAATATAGGCACGCTAAACCACAGATTCCCGACCTCCATCATATATTCAACGTTTCCGAATCCTTCGGCGAAAGCATGAAAGGCGGACTGCGTCAGCATCATCGTTTGTACGATTTCCAATACATAAACGCTGTATGATAACGCCTTATTACGAATATGGTCGTTTGGGAATGCCAGATGGTATATATCTATGCGTTGAAGTCAGCGGAGTTCTCTGATCAAATTGACGATACTAGTCCGGCCATTCAACGAGTTTACTCACAGACTTGGACCGACAGCACTCCAAATAGTCCCCAGTTGAGTAAATGTCCAATTAGCTGATAAAATTTACGGTCAAGATAGTTTCTTCGTGTCAAGGAGGAATGTGACAAACCAGGGGTCCAGAACTGATCAAAAACAGAAATCTCATTAAACGGTATGCTCCTCTGAAAAAGAGCTCGATCTCACACTTTCAATAGAGCTTTGGCCAACTCCTGCGGATCAGACATTGATTAAGGGGAAAAAGGGGTAGCCTCAAGACATCTGTGCAATAAACGACACTTTTATAACTTGAACGGCTCCCAAGACCGCCGGTTTGTCATTTTCAACGCTGAAAGAAGTGTACATCAGGTCCCATCATACGGAAAACTTCCGTGGACACGGCGATCCAAGGTTATCTTACAGGTGGCTTGAAACTAATATTCCAACGTCGACTTGCGGATACCTGGAACCGCAAGGTTAGACGAAGAAGGTAGCCCTGACGCCACATCTCTTCAATCGTTCAGTTATCTTCTCAAGATATCATAGAATCGAAGTAAGAGGTTGATTCATTCTGGCGCTATTTGCAAGTTCAAACGTCTATGTGATTCCGTCTCATCGGACAAGCCATATATGCAGCATCAACCGAGCACCGAGTTCGGGCGCTGACATATTGCTTGATGGTGGCCAAAAACCGTGTATAAAGTATATGGTACAACATGTTTTGGAATATTTTAAACTCGACATTGCTCCATGGAGTGTCAATCAATGTGGTGCTGTGTGCTTCGGTAGAGATTTGCACTGAGAAGCATATTCTTCTGCCCTTAGTACCCGAGCCCCCATTGATGGGAAACTCGTTCCGTGATCCGTTCGTCCAGGCCTGTTGGGCAGGAGAATCTCCTCCGACAAACTACATATTGCTTTTAAAATGAACCGCATGCGTCTGCTAAACTGGAAGACTGCCCAAAGACAGCCTCTCAAAAGTCATACAATCTTTGATAGCGCTGGGTCGATGACAATCGGATGTACTTGATCCACATCTCTATTCACACCTTTTACACATACATGGGACGTCAAGATACCCAACTTGAAATAGAAACCAGGAGGTTCTCAGCACAGCAATGTTTGACCGCATCTGACCTTTGACGTGGTCATGTTGGACATTGTGTCATACGGACCTCTTGAGAGTACATAATGTCCGGAATATCTGCCAACGTGAATCACCAACAGAATCTATTTTGCTTTCACTGTGGACATGGCTACGAAACTTCGAGGCCGACCTTATGATAGGCGACCATGCGACAAAATGAGACGGTGTCGCAACAACATGGCCTGGAATGACCTCAATATTTCCCATAAATTCGCCGATGGCTATCAGGTGGTAGAGCATACCAGGCAAGGATTCCGAACTGGAAATAGCAACCGAAAGCGGATATTCGATTACTAATAATCATCATAATGAGATGAAGAGAGGGATAAGTAGACAGAAGTACAATAAAGTTACAGACAAGCAAGCTAAACTAAGAGAATCCACATCACATCTACACTCAAGCACCGAAACCGTATAGAGTGCGTCCTGATCGTTTCAGTGCGTATACGACATCGAGCGCCGTTACTGTTTTCCTCTTGGCATGCTCAGTGTATGTTACCGAGTCACGAATAACCTATTTAAGTCGAGTTGATTAAGACTGGGAAACAAGACAGAAATGGCAGAACTGCGTACGTTTTCAAGGAAGATTTTGAGAACACCACGAGTCTCCTCGTAGATGAGACCTGAGATACGCTTGACACCACCACGGCGGGCAAGACGACGTATAGCGGGCTTTGTGATACCCTGGATGTTGTCACGAAGAATCTTACGATGACGCTTGGCACCACCCTTTCCGAGACCCTACAAGTAGAAAAATTATCAATTCCAAGTCTTCAAGCCCGAAAATTCAAAGAAAACTAACCTTGCCACCCTTTCCACGGCCAGACATGTTTATTTAGAAGGGTGAAAGTGTTAAAAGTGTTTGAGAGCGTCGGCGACGGAATGCACAGAGAAGGCGAGTTGGGGATCAAAATTGATCACACCACTTGAGTTTATATATCACCGCCAGGTGGCTGTGCCCAATTTACCGGGTTGTTGATCGTGACTCTGTTGATGGCGGCGCGAGTGTCACGTGAAGCGCCGTGTCGCGTTTATATATAACCGGGCCTTTGCTTTCTGGCTATCCCCAACGCGCCTTCAGCTTCCACCACCACCAGTACCACCACCTCCAACAAAACACTTTCATCTTTGCAATGGCTCGTACTAAGCAAACTGCCCGCAAGTCTACTGGTGGCAAGGCCCCTCGTAAGCAGCTCGCTGCCAAGTCTTCAGCTGCTCGCAAGACTGCTGTAAGTTTCTCTTCTCTGAAGTAAAGCTGGTTGGTTCTGACTCGACTTGAATAATAGGCCGCAGCTGGTGGTGTGAAGAAGCCCCATCGTTTCAGGCCCGGAACTGTCGCTCTCCGTGAAATTCGTCGTTACCAAAAGTCGACAGAACTCCTCATCAGGAAGCTGCCTTTCCAACGTCTCGTTCGTGAAATCGCTCAGGATTTCAAGGTTAGTTACTTGGCTTGCTTATCACTTGCTACATTTACTGATTTACATTCACATAACAGACTGACCTCCGCTTCCAATCATCCGCCGTTATGGCTCTCCAGGAAGCTGCTGAGGCTTACCTCGTCTCATTATTCGAAGACACCAACTTGGCTGCTATCCACGCCAAGCGTGTCACCATCCAACCCAAGGATCTTGCTCTCGCTCGTCGGCTACGTGGAGAAAGGTCATAGAGCATCGACCTTCTGATTCGTTTAGGCCCTTTTCCATTTATCTATTGTATTTTGTACTTGTACATCGGTTTATTGTATATGTCATATGCCAGAAATAATATGAATCCATGCATAATTCTTTTTCGTGGTTAGGGATGTTCAAGTGCGGGATTTCGTGAGGGGAATCCTGTAGTTATTCAACCTAGCCGTTAAGGATTGTCTCAGACTCAGACAAGTGAACTCTAGTGTTCATGCGTTGCTGTACTCTAAAATACCTCCAGGACACGTCTATAGAATGGTCCCAATGAAGCTCGAAATTGAATTTCCATTTTAGGAAGGAGAGTTTCTTAATCGGGATGGACTCATGATTAGGTCAGGCAATGTAGCAAAACAATGCATGAACAGAGAGTAATTGTAACGAAGTACAAAAGTTTCATATGCGGCTCTGTTTCCTGTTTTGGACTTTATCTTGATACGAACCTCGAACCACCTCTATGTCTGTGTGAGTCGGACGTCGCCAAGTCTTGTAGAAAGTTTGTTCTGTGACGCTCATTTACAGATATAACACTCGGGAATGCTTTCACAACAGCTCCCACACAAGACATATCCGAAGATCGTAGCTCGAGGTGGGGGTGATGATGTTCGTGGTTTTTATGGTGAATGTCCAGATGAGTCAGAGATCCTGTCGGGTAGCTCCTGCTGGACATCTCATCGCAAAACTATGGTGATGATTAGTATAGCCAGCCTGAAAGGTATTTGAAATGAAGTACCTTATTCTTACTTCCATCAGCCCCAAATGATTCTTGATAAGCGGAGACGATGAGGGATAAAGATTTGAGAGAAGGAAAGTTGCTGGAAAACGCATCGAAAACCGTTGGAGTTGCCACGGATAGCCGCAGTGACAGTGATGTGAGACGGTTCCAGTTCATCCCCGCGAAAGCCTTCCAATCGTCCCATGCAAAAAGCTTCATATAAACGGCAAATTTCGACAGCTGGCTGCTGTATTTCGAGATGTAGTCCATCAGATCCGTGGAAGCATGGTTGGCCATATGAAGAGTGTTCATGATGGAGTAGATTGCAAGATCTTTGAGGCGAGGTAGGGGTGTTGATATCGTTGCGAATGACCCTTCGGTCGATGATAAACGGCTGGTATTGAATGGTATGAAAAGTATGAGGTCTTCTAGTGTCTCTGAGTGTCTTTTGAGTAGCTTGGAGAATGACTGAGATGTTGATAGTCGGGTGAGCACGAACGGGATTTCGAGTGTTTTGAGGTGGGGGATGTAGCCGAGGTTCTCGAAGAGTGGCAAGAGGTCGTATTCCTTCGAAAACGAGTTGGAAATAACTTGGAGGAAAGATAGTGTTTCTCGATGACGAGATATGAAGGGCGCAATGGTGTGTTTCAATATTTGGTCAAATTCGATTATACGGCTACCGACTCTGTAGTCCATCAGCCGGAATGATAGTCGCTCGAGAGTGGGAACGGTAGGTAGTGCGGGTAGTAAAGTCGACAAAAAAGATAGAGGCGCAACTGAAAACCCAATAGAAGTGAGCGTGGATGAGTATGCCTGGAAAGATGATAGCAGAAGCGGCATCTGCGCCTGGAAATCCTCTTGCTCTTCTTCGTCCACACAGAACAACTCTATTTCTTTCAGTCTCACAAAGGAGAGAAAGAGTCGTTGGGCTATTTCAGATTTACTGAGTTTACGCCCTCGCAAAATGTCGTGGAATTTCGATAAAGCATCGAGACTCGTACGAGCGCTGGCTTTCAGGTTCCTGCGGGAATGGGCTTTGGTCGATGTTTTGAGCACGTTACGCGTTGTTGAGATGCTAAGCTTTCGGATACGAATAGCATAGCTTGGGTAACTGCGAACAACAATGAAGAATATTGTCAATTGAGAGTTAGCCTTCCGTCTGATTTTATGGACATACCCCAGATGTCCAATATCTTGTAGGTAGTCACTCTGACCCAGCTCTCCAAGATCGATGGAGGTCTGTTCGTATATACGGTCAAGCGCACAGCCTCGAAGTAGTTGGTTAACACCCAACAGTGGCGTCATCTCTTTCTTCTCGATAAAGCTGGCTATTTCTCGCCATAATTCTGGAGGAAGGTCGAGCATGGGGCAGAAGTTCAGATGCTCAAAGAGGTGTGCAAGAAGAGATTAAGCAGTAGTATGAAGCTACGGAGCCCTATTATCAAGCCCGAGATCAAAAATTGTTTTCAAGGTAGGGTACTGGTAAGATCACGGCAAGTGAGTGTTGTGTGTGTGCACAAGTTATCGCGCGCAGTGGTCATCGGCTAACCCGCCCCGGCCGTTGACGGAAGATGCCGACGTTCGAGTTGATCATGGATTCATGGCACAGAGTCTAGTGCCACAGAGCCACAGACGCAGCATACTCCTCCATGTTTCCTAGCTCAGCAGGCCATTCATTGGTTAATTTTTTTGTCTATTCTATTGTGCTTACCGCTCATAATGTCATGGTGTTATTTTCTCTCCTTCAGATCGGTGAGAAAGCGGAGACAATTGTTCGAGCTTTCAGTGAGTTGTGCTCTTCAGATTTCCTTCTTTGATACTTAACGAATTTATTTGAAGTTTTTTGAAACCTTCAGATGCTCCAGAGATTCGGAAAGATGGTTAGTCTCAATGCAAGAGGCCAACTGCTCGAGTCTCTAAGTCGTCCGGATCAGTGACGAATGTTGTCGCGAGCTGGTCCCGACAACATTTCCTGGACGCGAAGATGAGTCTCTAATTACATGACCAAAGGGACATGCACATCTTGGTTACCAAAGATTTTATCCTGGATAATTTTCTCGAGCGTCAAAACTGCGACCGAAGGCTTCCTCCAGAACGTCGCGGGGCCGCGAAGGTAGCCCTGGTTGCCTTGAAATCTCAGACAAAGGGACGCAGCAGTAGGGGCAAGAAGATCGCTTCGAAAGCACCGCAATTGGGAGCAGAACCTCATAATAAATTTGTGCATTCATTTTCTTTCTTCCTTTTTTCCATCGCTAAATTCTAGCGTTAGCTCTGCGCCGTAAACTACAATGTTCTTCAAGATACCAGCTTCGCGCTCTTTGAGACTAGCAACCACAAAGATAGTAGTAGCACTCAGCTGAGTGCATCGTTGGGGACTTCAGCTGCGGCAAGGGCATCATACCCTCCAAACCCCCCTTCAAGACTACGAGGTTGTCCAAAATTTCTTGGAAAGTTTCGCCGCTAAATTCAAAGATCGAGGTATTACGGCAGAGCTCTCTGGGCCCGCCGTCACCTGTCCCTCTACCGGCGTGCGCGAGCGAGACCTGCAAAACACGATGCAAGATACATCAATGGACAGTGAGCCCTCGTTGGAGCATCCAACCAGGAAACAGAAGATTGCCAGGTCAGCATCGCCTCCTCAACGCTGTAGCGTCCGTAATTGTGTGGTGGGCAAGAAGCGGAATTGAAAATAAATATTCAGAGGAAATTTTTGACCATGCTAAGGTCTGCTCCTTATTGCTCAACGCCTCGTTCTTGATTCTGAAATGACACATGGTTTTAGCCCGCTATGTCCTTTTATATTTACTCGATTATCTTTATTTCACTCACTTTTGTATTATACTCTTTGCACTTCAATTTTAGTAAACACCACTAACCAGTTCCGCCGTCGATGAAAGATTTCTTGAAGCGTTCCGTCTCAGGCAGGCGTAAGGCGGATGTCACCGAGTACTTCGCCACTACTACAGCAGTGAGTGTCCTTCGCAATATCACGAGTTAACAGTTTCATCGTGCCCAGGACCTTTTACCTACAGAACGCTGAGATCGATCACCAACTACTCGCCACCTCTTGAATCTCGTTTTGGGTGAAAACTGCAATGAATGCTTACGATACTCTTTTGAGACCAAACTCCCTGCCACTGCAAGCTATCTCCTAAATCTGGGTTGATACTGGCGCAATTGCCAAGGCATTTCGGACGCCTAATGCGTGAGTTCGATTTATCAGTTCTCAAGCGGCCAATTATACCGTTGAAAATGGTGGGGTGAAGGCCAATATGACGCCAAGAACACCCGGAGAATTGGAATATAAGCTAACGTTCGACCGTTTTCGTTTTTCTCCAGATCGAACACGATGGATGTGGCCAATCATCGCATTCTCCCGGGAAAGGACGGTCGCTTGTCTCCCGACTGATTTATTTTCATTATCATGACTACATGTTCATGTCCACGTCTGTGAGCTGGGGCTCCCTCAGCGATAGGAAAAATGTCCAGGGTAGTCAACTTACGAAGAGGCTGTCCGTTTGTTCTGTCATTCCGTGCCAATGAGATGACGATATCTGCAGCTTCTCCCCGCGAGTCACTTGTTTAGAAAGTACTGGGCTCCGCGACCAAGATATTTCTCAAACTCATTAAGTCTTTCCCTGCATGACTCACCTGAAGCTCAATCAGAAGGCTCTTTGTTATTGACTATCCAGCAAAAGCAAAATTACGGTCGCTAGTGAACTAGCTACGAGTATTTCTTTTTTCATCTTTTGTCAGAGTGGTCAGAGAATTAACAATGCTCTCTCAAGTCATTTTGTAGGAAACCCGCAGACATGTACGCAAGGATATAGAATTACGTTACGCCTGCACTTGGCCGGCGCTCGTCGGTCGCATTGATGTAAACACCTGTCGTTTTCGTGATGGTACCTGCGGTGATGGTGTGCCAACCGCTTTGCTCAGGGAGGGCGGTAATGTTAGCCACCCCAAAACCATCTCGCCGCTTCGCCCGACCCTCCCTACTCGTCCGCTGAAAAATGGTTGTAGACGTATAAGCGCCGCTGATGCCAATGATCTAATAATAAAGCAATCGGTTTAGCACTCCACCTATCTGCGAGAGCGAACAACCATCTTTCCAGCTTAGGTGAATTCTGTGAGGAGTCGACAGCTTCTAATAGTTGCAAATTAGTCCACCACTATCCCTAATCTCGAATATTGAGCAGAATCGTGCTCTATCACAAACACAAGTCCAAATCAGGAAGGCGAGAAGTCAGTTCCATATTTGGAAGAGCGTTTGTAGTTCCCTTCGCCACTGTCCCCGTCGTCATACGCAGTGATTCAACAGACTAGCTAGCGCGAATAGGTGAGTTGAATTAGTCGCTAATTAAATTTGCCTCGGAAACCCTATTCACTTTGCATCGACAGGGCGAAACTGAATCAGACACTTTCCTTCTCATCTTCCTAATATGGTCAATCCCCTTGTGTACTCGTTAGCGTCTTGCACCCTGTCGCTTCTTGCTTTAAAAGAGGGAGACCGGCAGAGATAAAACATCACCACCAGCCCTCCTCGTCTCGCTTTGGTTACCTGAACTCTACTCAACTACTACACTCTCTACTTCTCCAAAACCGATTTCATCTTTCAAAATGCGTTTCGGTACCCTCATCGCCTCTTCTCTCCTCGTCTGTGGTTAGTGCCCTACTTTATTACTCACAGTTTGGTATATTTACTTACCTTTCTTTTTTCTTCAGTTACTCTCGTGTCCGCAGCACCAATTCCTGCGATCGTTGACGTTGAAGCTCGGCAAACAACCAACGGCTGTACCAAGTACACCTGCACCCGGGAAGAGATGGCTAAGCGCGAAATCGAAGCTCGTCAAGCCACTACCGATGGCTGCACCAAATACACCTGCACTCGCGAAGTCGAGGCTAAGCGCGAGCCCGAACCAGTCGCTGCGCCTGAGCCTATCGTCGAGGCTCGTCAGACCACCGACGGCTGCACTAAATACACCTGCACTCGTGAAGTAGAGGAGAAGCGCGAGCCTGAACCAGTTCCCGAGCCCGAACCTATCGTCGATGCTCGCTGCACTAAATATGCCTGCACTCGCGAGGCTGAGCCTGAGGCTCAACCAGAGCCCGAAGCCATCCCCGAGCCTGTCGCTGAATCCATCGTTGAAACTCGTCAAGCGACGACTAATGGCTGCACCAAATACACTTGCACTTAAATCCTGCCACTCTTTCGACCCATTTCTCTATCTCTCAATTATCTTTCCCTCCATTCATTCTCTGGATCCGGAATCACAAAACGGCTATCTGAACATGGGACTTTCCTACTCATCTCTGGGCTCTTTCGATCTCCCACATCTCTATTCTTATTTCGTGTTCGCACAAACCCTTTTGTAGCGTCTGTTCACCCATCATTCGCCATTCGTACACCCTATAACTCCACACTCTCTATCTCTCTAGTTCTCGGGTATTTATCTAGATGACGCTTTACAGCGTTTTACCATACCTGGTAACTGTAGCACTATTCGACTTTCTAGACTTCAACTTTCATCTGTCCATATTTTTGTCTCCACTTTTCGCCGGAAGCTTTATTCCGTGCACCCATGTATCCTCTCTCTATCTCTTTTCACATCTTGGTTTACTGGAACAAATAAAAACTTCTTGCAATATTTTAGCCGAC
The DNA here is from genome assembly GCA_015657495.1 of Crepidotus variabilis. Classification (NCBI taxonomy): domain Eukaryota; kingdom Fungi; phylum Basidiomycota; class Agaricomycetes; order Agaricales; family Crepidotaceae; genus Crepidotus; species Crepidotus variabilis. The sequence goes on along the minus strand of MU157875.1, from coordinate 55,588 downwards.
TGAGTGAGCTATTCAAAAAACTGACGAAACATGTTTTTCCAATCAAAAGCTAAAAGTGGACTACCAAATTGGGAGTATCAACTTCCTTTCTGGCATAAGAAGTAGCAGTACCGTTCAAGACTTCAAGTCAATTGAAGTTGATAACACCCACCAATCTAGAGTGAGACATTTCCGGGCTGGTTTATTATAATCGGGGAAGCCGACGTTGATTGAAATTAGTTTCGCTCGCCTTCACGCAAAGCTAAAAAGACATGGTCTGAATCGCTGATTGGAGAACTTGAAAGTTAGAAATAGGGTTTCGAAGCAAGTACGGAAGCAAGTACTTAGAGACAACAATTAGACAAATTAGAACATTCACCGCCACTCGTCCTCGATTTCTGATCAAGCGTCATGTGCTATCTGGGTCCAACTATCTACCACCACTCCGCGTCCTCTGGGTATGTAGGTCCCTCCAGAAACGGATTTCTCGGTTGATCATTGGTACGAACGATAGCTGGAAAGCTTTCATACAGGCTTCCAAGCTTGTCCACTACTTCTTGTATTTATGAGCCTCAAAGATACTCATTGCGTCAGCTTGGAGGGCGAATAGCGACGCTGTGACATTGCTTCGACGAACTGACAAAAATTAACAGGTTGTCAGTTTCAGGTGAAGAAAGGCGAGTGTAGAGAATATCATATACATTAAGCTCGTGTAATTTTCGCGCTGCGCCAATGGCTTGAATTTGAGCAAGGTCTGTAAACCTGTTCACTTTGAGCGTGAGGTAGCTCAGCTCAGGAAATTTTGATGCTAGCGTGTCGACGATTCCTGGATGCGCAATCTGGACTCCCAGCTGAAAATTGAGCAATCTAGATTATTGTGGCGCCGAAAACAGCTCCCAGTCGCTGAGTGGAAGGGCTCTCCGGTGTAAGGCGAAGCTCGTCAGGTGCTAACTGTAGCTCGCTAAGTATTCCACGAGGGCGGGGGACAACACCAACTTTGAACGGGGATGCACTTCTATCTCGATGCTCATTTTTATGAGTTGGGGTAGAGGTGTGTGTATTAGCTTGAAGGAGTTGTCTGCTGTTATATCGCCTTCTGATGAACGAGGCACGATGAAGTCTAACTCTTCCAACGTCTCCGAATGTATTTCGAGCAGGCGTCGAAGAGCTTTCGAGGTATCTACATATTTGCTTGCGAAGTGTATTGAAAGATTTCTGAGTTTGGCGACATGAGGGAATCAGTCGAATAGAGGTGATAGGTTAAGTTCGGGAGCAAAGGTGTCTAGCTGAAGTGCCACTTCTATGAGTAACAAGCGGTGATTGTCAAGAAAGGGTACAATACCTTCCTTCAACACCGCTGTCAACGACGTTGGTTGATGACTCGGATTAACATAAGGATCGTGCAAAAACTTGATCTCCAATTTCTCTAGTTGAGAAAGCGAGGCATGTTCTTCACAAATGCGCGTATCAGTTCGAATGGGGTGATTACGATGGAACGCGAGGTGAGGCTCGTTGAATCCGATTGCAGAGCAGATATCGACAATGGAATTTGATCCATGAAGTCTCGATCTTCTGGTCTGTTGAGACAGTAGAAGTGGGCAAAGGTAAAGTTTTGGAAAGAGCAAAGCAGGCCTTGGAGAGAGCTTCATGGTTAGCTGCACTTGTAGTTTCCGATCGCGGGGTAAGCTCCAGAGTTCCCATGTACAAATTTCGAACTCTATGACTTATGTGAAAAGTTCTAGAATAAATATCCAGATTAGCCTGTCCTTGCCTTTGGAAAAAAAAAAAAAGGAACTGACCCCCAAAACGACATACCCCCATGTATTTCGCATCCTGAAGCCGCGACACATCGAACATTGGGCCCCGAAAATGATAGTTGAGAGAAATCTCTCGTAATTGGTTGTTGAGTCCATGAAGCTTCCAGATATCCTCGTTCGGGAAATGAGTGCCAAGAAAATTGGTAATGTAGCACCAGAGTTCTGACGGGATATACAGTAGATCATGAGATACGAATGAAGCTGTAGACGCGTCCACTATCGATTTCGAATTTGAAGCTGGCTGGCTAGAAGAACGTCCTGATACGACGACGATGGTTCGTTGGAAAGGCTTACGGCTAGTCATCGTATGGCGCTAAGGTAGCGGACATCCACAACCCACCAACGTCACGTGGACTCCCAATTAGGAAAAAATTGCTCTTTAACAGAGGAAAATGAGCACTTAAACATCTTGCAACCCTTCTATGCAAAATCTAGCTCCAACAAATTGTAGATGGACCCCTTCCGTGCACCTGGAAAAAATTTGAGCGCAAGAATGTGAGCTGTCGCTGACTAGTTCTCAAAATCCCATCTGGATACCATTTCTTGAACTAGTCAGTTTGCAGCAGATTTTCTCCCAAAAATTTGACTCAAGTAGACATGCATATCTCATTGCAAGAAAATGATGGTTTCCGATTATCCATAAGTGGCTCCATTCAGGGGAATCGAGCGTATCTTTGAAAAATCTCCTTTTATAGACGTCATGTGACGTTGGTGGGTTGTGGATGTCCGCTACCTTAATAATAGCTGTGCAATGACGACCTGACTTCCACTCAGTATATCGTAGACAAGGATTCACGTATGATATATGCGGACACAGAGAACGTAGACAGTATTATAGTGGCTCTAGAGTAGTTGATCTTACAATAAATATTGAATAAACAAAAAGATGTTGCAGAAGCAAAGAGAGATGGCTCCGTAGAGTAAAAATGCGCAATCACGTCTGGCAGAAACGAAGGAGTGAATAAAATCAAGAGCACAAAGCATTCAGAAAAGCATCATAAAACAATTGAAAAAAGGGGACACACATATAATTATTTTGCCTACTTCGATTTTTGGTCCACGACGCACTTGCGTGTGCTCCGGCGTTGCGGGGCAGGTGTTGCTCGGGTGATCTTTCTCTTTTTGGACGGACCAAGCTCATCATCCGTTGTTATGGCTTTTGGGTCTTCGACGTCCATTGAGTCTCGTTGGTTCATGCTGTCGGGAGGATGTTGGGTGGGAAAAGAAAGCTCTCTTGTAGTGCCCTTGCCTTCGAACATGGTAACATATTGTTCGAAGACATGTCTGACCGCCTCATAATCTTGAAGAGGCGGGAGTTCAGGCATGACGGGTTTAGCTGTCTTTGTAGAAGTTGATGGAGAGCGGTCCATAGTTTGGAGTTTGTTTCGTGCTCTGTTGTACCGGAAAAGGTCTTCTTCATATTCAACAGAGGCCCTGACCATGTCCCTTGCTCTTTGAACAATGCGGTCAAGCAAGTCGTTACAGAACACAATGCGTTTGGATAGTTTGCTCTCGGGGTCTGTAAATGACGACTTTCCCAACCCGCCTCCAAGGCCGGAGACATAAAACTGAAAAAGTTCAGAATGGATGGGTTTCAAGTTGGCCTGAAATATATATATTAGACATGAAAAAATCACACAATATCAGAGGCAAACCTGATCTTCGAGTGCGAATGAATGGACCAAGACCCAAAGCAGCACCCAAAACACCGATTCCATATCATCACGGATATCGACCTGGAAATCTCCAAGCTTGCAGAGACGAATAGCCATAAATTCCCAGGTACCCTACATCGTGATGGGGTCAGACGAGAAACAATGATCTAAATGAGAGAAAGAATACATACCGTCCGAATATGGGCCCTGGCGCCTGTGTCCTCGCGAGACTTGGCCATGTCCCAATCATTTAAAAGTCCGCGGCCATTGTAGATGAGGATATTGCCTGAGCTAATATCTCGATGGATTATCTCCGACTGGCGTGTAGCCCCTTCGTGAGCTACAATGCGGTCAGTCACCGAAAGGTAGAAATAAAGATCACGCAGTAATAGTACCTTTCACAATATCCAGCAGAACTTTGAAAAGATGTTCCAAGTCTTTAAATTTGAATAGAGAATCCCCAACCTCTTCCGTAACGATTCGATGCAGGAAACGTCGATCAAACCCCCTGCACCCGTAACTTGTGGTAACTGTGTATCGGCCGAGAACACTACCTGCGCATCTGAGCGTCGGAACAAACTCGATCTTGTCGTTGTTCAAGTGCAGGATCGAGTTCCACTCAGGGACCACATATTCTGAGCGCCATGCTTCCTTGAGAAGGCAGACGGATTTTGCGGGTTGGATACTGCCGTCCTCACCGACGACAAGTTCCACGGCAGGATAAACGCGTGTCCCACGTCCTAAGGAGCAGATATCAGAAGAACTCGCACGAAAGAAAGAAATAGATACCTGCCATGAATGTTTCCTGGAGTTGCTAGAGGAGTTTGCACGACATATTCTCGAGTTGTGTTTGGAATAGGGGTATCGTTGAACGAAGAATCCCACTCAACCCACTGATCGCCAGCGGACACCTCAACGTGAACCGTAATCTTCATGAACTTTGCCTGCTGGTCCTTGATGAGGTAGGGTTTAAGCAGCTCGTTAGCGCCTGACTGAAGAACTTCCTCAGCATTGTCTGTCAGCTCAACAACAGTATTGTCGATGCCACGAGTACTGTCGTCGGCGTTGGCCAGATACCAAAAGAAGTCAATGAGTGGTAAAGGATCTTCCACCCAATCGAATGACTCAGAAACAAAGGTAGCCCCTCGATCGTACATGAAAAAAAGAGCGCGCCGTCCACTGATAAAGTACTGGAACACACGGGTTCGGTGGCTGCTACGCAAAGTAGTTAGAGCATAGCTAAAACACAGAGTTAGCGTCCAATGTTTTAACAATGTCAATGGGGGGGAAAACCAACTTATCTACCTGTTCTCGAAATTTATCCGCGTCAGGTTTTTCGCTATTCGGAACTGCCCGGCCAAGAATCCCAGCAGGCCCACTCAAAGGCTGAGTATTGGGCAATGGAGCGTCCTTGAACAGTTCTATGGGTAGCAACTTGAACTCTCCGCTGCCCTGCTGCTCAGTGGGGGAAATCCTGCACCTATCTGTCTTGGCCTTTTTTCGACCTTTGGACGATGCGCGTGACACCTTAGCTGCAGAGGCAACCTTTTCAGTCACAAGTGAGGCATCCCGGCGTATTTGGTTACTATCGGTGTGGTTGCCTGTGTCGATGAGCATCAAACCTGTTCCTTCAAGGACATTGTCGTTGATGGCGGATAGCTAAACGAGCGTTTTCCAGATTGTTTGTTTAAGGAGGTACAGAGAACGCACCACTTTACTTTGCAGCTCTACTTCCGAACGCGGTGTTTTTGGAGTGACTCTCTTGCGTTTTCCTTGACGTCTTGCTGCCTTGGGTTTCGGGGGGTATATTGATATGAGAGATTCTTTCGCCGCTCCGTAACGGTCTGAAGAAAGTTTGTTTGGACAAGTTTGACGGTGGAGAAGGGTATCGAGGAAGAAGTCCTTGGTGACGAGAATATTCATGGGTTTGGAAACCTCTGGGAGATAGGGGTTATTTGATTGGGTGAGGAATCTCCGCCATAACACTTGGGACCGGGAAGAAAAAAGCGAAAAACTTACCCGATATCAGAAAATCTGCTTCATATGTAAAAGCCAGTAAGGAGCCTCGTTCAGTCTGAGTCTAAGACAATTATCGTGCTCATGTGTGACAATCCCTATGACTCTGAGTCACACGTCTCAGTCACACGCGTGTTTGTTGCGCCAATAAATACATTTGTCAAAACGAAAATATTCCCTTTACCGTAACTATAGTAGAATGCCGAAAATTGGGGATGGGCAACGCCTCTAAAAAAAGCGTGGTATTTGGTTTTGTTTGTTCTCCATACAAGCGCTGGAAATCGTCGGTTTTCAAACGTTTTTCTTGTTTATGAATTATCCCTGAGACTTAATGACAATATTATCCAGCCAATCTGAGCTGCATAATGTCTTTAGTGTATTCCAGCATTTTAATGCTTAAATATGGCTTGAATCGCGTTCAGTTGGCACATCTAACACATATATTGTAAACCGGCTACTGACCCTCCGAAGACGATAGTCAGAGATTGAAATAAATTAGGGCACCTACTGAAAACAGTTTCAATACACTTTGAATTAGCAAATCATTCGGAAACTCTGGATTAAACAGAGGATATTTAGAGATATAACCCGCGAAAAAGTCCTAGGTTTCAGCGAAGGTAGCATCTATTTTAAGGGATAATGGGTGTCGGAATGCTTCAGATGTAGTTAAATTTATAGCTGTACTGGTTTACTGTATTTGCCATATTTTAGGACCTTCAAACTCGAATCTCAAAGAGTTTGACTTTTGTAGTTCCACAGGCGCCCATCAAAGTCGAAGCGCGCCTGCTAAATCTGTCACGTGCACTCTTCCTCCCTCTAATGCAACCCTTTCTGCGAAGTTACGTCCGCGTTCAGCACAAACACTGCGGGAAAAAGCTATCACTAGAAATTATTGATAAGATGTTTCTCCACATTTGTATGAAGAGCTTTTCGAGAAAATCTCTTTTTAGTCAGTTTAAATTGTCGAAATTGTCAGCATTTTTTCGATTGCGTTCTCATTTTTGAAAGTTTCTGGAAAATCGCTTCATACATTTTTAGGTATTGGTATCTAGTAGTACTCTCAATTTTTTTTAAGATTTTAGATGGTGAAGGCGTCCTGATCTATTCTTTACCGCAATGCGTCTTTTCGTGAACCAACTTCTTATAGAAAGCAAACAAAGACAAACAGCACGCTTTTCTTAGAGACGATGCCCATCCCCACGAAAATATTCCAAACGTTGTTTTGAAAGTCCAAATATCTTATTACCCTATCTTATCTTTGTCCGACAAGCTTCAGAAAATTTATGAAACCGTCTAAGGACACATAAAACGCGTCGGCTATTGAATCTGGGATAGCGTCTGTCGATAAATGATAAGGAATAATAATAAAAATGCTGCTGCAGTTTCAATTACTGTCTGACGAAAAAACAAATATACAGACGTCTAGTAGAACGGCCGGGGAACCTAAGCGGGGGGATCAAAATACAGAAACGAAGCGAATAAGTTATGCGCATATATGCGCCTGATCTAACAAAACATCTTCCCTCCAAACAACCTAGTAGCTTCAAAAGCCGCCATGATCAAAAAGCCCACAACGACGACGACTTTGACGCCAGTATTCATCGCCGAGCTCCCATCGCCTCCTCTCTGCAACGCCAACAGCTCCGGAACACTACCGGAGTAATTGTAATGTTGACCCTTCGCATCCATCTCGCCGCTCAACCACATCTCACTCGACGAGAACATCCTCCTATCCGGAAATACCTCCAGGATCTCACACTCAAAATGAGGCATAACCAGCGTATACTTCCTCCACAGCTGTCTCCTCACATCAGCCGTATACGACTGAACGACCTGATCATCCTCTTTATCCTTCACTGCACCAAACCCAACCGCCAACAGTTCAAACTGCGGAACCTTCTCCATCCTCCTGAACATCTGTCCAATCGCGTACTTCTCTTGCAAAAATAGATGTGCCACTTCTGGAGATGTGATTCGCACAGTGGAAGTAGCTGTGCAGACGATTCGCCCACCACATTGGAGGTGAACTTGGCGCGTTTGGACGATAGGTGAGGCTGCAGATGTACTGGAGATTATACCAGGTGGTGGAGGAACGCTAGGGAGAGGAATAAATGCCGAAGTTGGTGTGGGTTGGTGTGTGGTTTGGGAGTAGACGAGGGCTACGACGATTGGGCGCGCGAAGAATGCACTGTGGTGGTGAGAACGGTGGTCAGTAAAGATATCGGGAGAAGGCGGGTAAGCGCTTACCTCAAGACACGTTGTAGATCGCCTTGCGCGGCAAGCGCGATTCGCTCGACTGGAGTGACCTCTTTCGGCCACGGATACTACACGAGAAAAAAAAATCAGTAAAAATATCCAAAAGAGCAAAATATATAAGCCACATACACTAACGCTCGTTGTCTTCGCGTTATACGAATCATATTGCGACGAAGGCATATTGGGTTTTGGAAGAGGAGATTGTGGTTGAAGAGGCCAAAGCGCGGACATCCTCTGTTTCTCAAAAGCGCCTTTCTAATATCCTGATGCCACTGAACGCGAATGGTCCCAACACTCCCAAACTTGAGCGGTCACGGTATTTCTCGCCGACGCAAACACCCCGAAAAGAGAAACACTGTGGCCTTTGCTGGCAACTTGTGATCGAGATCAGGTCCGTTTGACTGGATGGCCCCAGCACAAACTTAAGCCGCTTTTGAAAGACCCTTGTGGTTGCTGGTTTGGGAAAAGATCAGAAGCACAGTGAGGGATTGCCAGAGCTAGTTGGAAGGACGTTCAAGTTTGAGGAGAGAAGTAAGCAAGCGTGATTGATGCCGTAGCAAGCGCGTAATTCCATGGCCATGCGAGCACCAGGCTTGTTGGCTAGTGAGAACTAGCGGGGCCCACTGCGGCACCCTAGATATCGAACGCTCCCACTGCCGGAGCCATGAGATTACTGACGAAAAACAAAAAAGAATGTTTCATTGTTGGATGATGCTGTGAGGGTAAAACGCAAAACGCAAAAACGTGGAATTGAACCCAAATCAGGCGTTTGATGGGGAGACCCTGAATGGCCAAGACAAAGAACAACCATTGCTCGATATCAAAAACGGACAACATGGTTTCAAACAATAAACGAAAGCGCCAGCCTGGAAAATGAAAAGACCCCGATCTTCTTTCACAAATTTACCAATCTACCCATGACCCACCTGAAGGCTTGCAACGTGCTTCTCCACTTTGACAGGCATCGCAGTCTGATCAGCGTCGGTAAACAGAAGAGATGGACGCGGGTCCTAAAGATCAGACACGGGACAGAGTCTTATCTGAAAAGCCTGATATCTTTCTTGATATTGGCGTATAAATGCTGTAACAGCGCAGGAACCAAGGTTGCAGGTGGAGAGGCACATCTTTATTTCGAAGCTGATAGCGGTTTGCCATAATGAGAATATTTATAAGACGGGCCCATGGACTGTTGAACTACGGACTTGCGATGAAGTGGACTTCGTCAAGCCCCCAAGCACAGCGATCAAATTGTAGCCCCTATGCAAGTTCACACCAACGGTGAAAAAATACTACAGGATAAGTACCAGCAATTACAATTGTTTTGTGAGATAGAGCCAGTGATACAGAGAGGCTAGATATATCTCTCATCTCCTAGAAGAACCTGTACTGGGGACTGCGCAAGGAATTCCACGTCCCGAGAGCGCGCCATGTATTCCACACCTTCCTTCACAAAATCGACCACTTCCTTCTCTTCGCAAAGAGGCTCTCGAGGCATCCAATAAATGTAATTAGCGCCCCAGTGCGCCAAAGCATCCTGTGCAAGACGTGAATTAAGCTTTGCGTGACGCGAGTATGAGTTGAAGAAGCTCTTTTGGACTGTCGAAGCCAGTCCGGCAGCTTTGGAGTCTCCTCGAGTAAGTGGACTCAGGAAGGCGCAGAACATCCCGAATTCTGATCCTGGTAGTCCTGTCCTAGCAAGTTCCCAGTCTAGCAGGTAGATACGAAGGGGCTGCTTATCATCATTGCTGACGAGAACATTTGTATACGTCAGATCGCCCATGAGGAACTTGACAGAGCAAATATTCAGTGTACTTTTTAAAATAATTGAACATGAAATTAACTCACGACATCATGAGTAGAATGACCAGGGGACATGAGATGTGCTCGGTACTCGTCCGCCAGCGTCTGGATCGTCTGGAGTTTGGAAGAGTCTATCTCAAAGCCAGATAAAAGCGGTAGGTTATCTTCATCTGTACCTTGTAGAGTAGATACTACGTGATCGTAAGCTCCGCTGGCGACCATCTTTCTCGTATGTGGGCATTCATCAAAAACGTCGAGAATCCCATCTGGATTGCTCCTACTCCATTCATGTAGGGTAGCGATAAACTCGCCTACTGCCGACCCAATTGTTTCTGCTGCAGTCGAAGAAAGACTGCCAGATATGATAAGTTCTTTCAGAGTGGCAACATCGCTGCCGCAGTCTTCCAGGATAATGAAGTGGTTTTTGGCGTCGAAGTGGAAGATCTCTGGAACTGTGACAGTTGAGGTAGCAGGTAGACCTTTTCTAACCCTCGTCATAGCTTCTACTTCGAAAGCCTATCATTCCCATTCAATATCAATTTTTTGTGATCTATAAATCATCATCTCTCACCTGCCGATCCAACTCCCATACCACTTCTTCGCAGACTCGAAAAAATGGTTGAGCGTGTTTCAACACGACTGTTTTGATGTCTCCAATTGGTGTCGCGAGGTGAAGCCTGTACACGTAGTTGATGTTACCACCGGTAAACTGTGTGACAGAACGACATTCGAAGGGAGTACCAGCGAGGAACGCTTCAACGGCAGACGTGGATGTCAGAGTTGCTGGCGGAGACGACTCCTCGAACCGCGGCATGCCCTCGTAAACCGGTAGATAATTTGAACTTTTCTCGCGCATTGTGGTTCAAAGTAGAAATGAATGGCTGTGGTAACCTATCGTAAATTCGCCACATCGCTGAACTTCAGACAGATGAAATGCACATGTACAGGCTTGTGGACTCATGGCACATAGCTTGAGCGATGCCGACATCGGCAATCATTGATTGATCAATGCTCTTACAGTGGCACTGCAACACTGCCCGAGCAAACGAAATTGAATAGATAAAAATCTACCCATCGACTGAAGCAAACGCTTAGACCGAACTTCACTATTATCGTCCAAAAAATGCCATGTCCGTATGCTAAGCTCCCTTAGCAGATGCGACTCTCAATGACGATCCAATGCTTACAGTAAACACGAGAGCATGGACAGTGACTTGTTCACCCCAGTTTATGCAATTGTCGTCCGCTCGTGGCAACCAAATTTGAGGACGAGTACATAGACCTTCGACGCCAAGGACAACACAAGATCGGATCCCGACTTCAGCGGCTGCAAGGTAATGGAAAAAATGAATGAAAGGCGCTGAAAGCACAAAGCTGGCTGGTAGAGATCTAAATCCGAAACTCGTTGATACCTGGCGCTCAAGGGCTCAAGGGCTAGTAGTTGTTCGTGCTCGCAGTAATTTGAAAATTTTTGGTTGTGGCCGAGCTTCACCTTTGGGCGCCACCATTCTTCTATATCTTTTGACGAGTAAAGTCGAGGATTTTTGAAAAGAAAAAAAAAATACAGCCAGGACATTCGCTCCATAGTCCACAATAAAAGGCTGATTCCAGTGATCAGATCGCCGCCAGTCCCCGCACGGCGCAAAACACTCGGGCAGGGCCAGTATGTGAATCTTGAAGGGGGACCGATTCGACAAAGCTATAAGAAGCCCAATTCGAATGGTGAAGAACACAAATTCTAAGCCACCTCAAGCCTGAAGTCTTAGGTCACATTTTTCCTTCTCTCGATAACACTATTCGAAACATGAAGCTTTCCATCTCTTTTCACACTATTGTCGCCAGTATGCTTTGCGCCATTCCTATGGTGGTTGCAACCGTGACGTTCAACGTCTCTCCAGATCGAGCGAGTAAGTTACTCCGATGAGTTCAAATTGATAATTCGAATCTTAAACTAATTTCTCCAAGATTGTGGTCGCGGAACAACCATCACATGCACCAATCCCTCGTCGTCGGCGCCATGCAAAGGAAATTTCAACCCCAAGCAAAATGTAATTCATGTCACAGGTTTCCAGTCCGGTTGTCACATCAGCTTGTACCCAGCAAACAACCAAGCCGGAGGCGTTATGCAAAGAGTAGATGCAGGGACTCCTGCTTCAGTCTGCGCAACTCCCGCTCCGACCACTACTGCTGCGTTCCAGAGTTATGGGGTGTACTGCAGCTAAGCACAGCGGGGAGAACAGAGGGAAAGAGTTGCAAAGTGTCAGGTTAAAGGTGCCAGATTAAAGCTAGAAGCCAAGTAACAAAGCCTAGAAAAACCAAATTTTAAAGAGTGCAAGTAAAATTTTACTCAAACATGGAGGTGAATTTGGAATCGAGAAGAGCTTCGGAAGTAGACTTGAATTATCGCAGCTGTTCCATAATCAAAAAGCTGCGGGATTGGTAGTAGAAAGCAAAGATAGACAAGGCACCGTTTTGACTTGTTTGGCCTCTGTGCTCATTAGGAAAGCCTATTGATGGAGCCTACCTTAACCTTCATCTCCTGTACACCGCGTTTCCGTCTAAGCGCTTCAGGGCAATTATCTGCTTGGAATTCACGTCCGGAAAACAAATCTTCATAGCTTCAGCTGTGTATTTGGCGCGTTTCATCTTAGTTCATAACTTGAACATAGACATTCCAGACGGGGTGGCAGTCAACTCTCGAACTTGACATTTCGGAGACGTACCAGAATGAGTATGTATTGATTAAATCATATGCACTGCGAGGGTGTCGAGCACTAACATCTTTTTGCTTCCGCTCCTATTCTTGTCGCGTAGGTAGTGATAAAAATCACGTCATGCTACATGCAGAGACTATCGTCCACGAATCGGAGCACGGAGACCCTCTGAAATATGTAGACAGTTCAGCAGGGACAGCTTCTTCATCGAAGTCAAACGAGCAGAGCCGACAAAGAGCTACCGTGTCACCCGAGAACGAACTCCTAGCTCTTCAAATTCAGGCGTTCTTGCAGGCCTCAGAAGTCGTTGATGTGGACCAGGATGTCATCGAAGATATTATTCAGGTGCTCGCGGTCGACGACGAAAACTCAAAGAAAAACCAACGAAACAATGAAGGAAGTCCTCCGGACTCTGAAAACCAGCTTGGAGGTACAGACGATACAGACGAAGACAGCGACGAATTGACCGAAGACGAGCCTGAGCGAATTATGCCAAAAGCCCAATCAATGCCTTCACCAACTCAACTTGAGATGAACGACAACGATGGAGAAGGTAATCTTCTCTCCTTTATTTCTTGGCCTACTGCTGGCCACTAATGTCCTTGACTACCCTTGCCTCTTCAGAAGCCTTCTCGTGGACGAAGCAGGAGGTTAAAGCGATGACGCATCTTCTGAAAGAGCGAGGTTAGCTCGCTTCCTTTAACATTCCTAAACATAGATTTACCTAACTCTAATATTCGACCACATATAGGTCCTGCTGACTTTATCAACGAGTATGTCCGAGTTAGAAACATACACATTCCGAAGCTTCTGAAAGCATTCGGTGTTGACTTGGTTAGAAATCTTTTGGTACTCGGCCAGAACGCATGGTTAACTCACTTGGTCCTATTTCCAGTGTCCAGAATTACAAAATCGGCAGCCGAAGACGATGCTTTATTTCCTACGCGTTACGATGGCACATGTGTGAGTCCAATCTCATGAGCAAATACCAACACAAAACGGTTAAAACGATTCTACAGACTGAACAAACGAGAGAAACTATCACAACACAACTCTATATATGACGCCGTGCAGCTTATTCAGAAGTCGCAACGAATATTAATCCTGACTGGTGCCGGCATCAGTAAGCGCTTGGTGTCCTTTCAGAGCTCCGCTAACTCCTACGCATCTCAGGTGTATCTTGCGGTATACCAGATTTTAGATCTAAAGATGGACTTTACGCCACTTTGAAAAACAAGACACAGTATGATTTGGATGATCCACAACAAATGTGTGCCTTGTCCTCAATTGATTTAGATATTCACTGAGCCCCTTCGGACGGCAGGTTTGACATAGATTACTTCCGAGAGAATCCCGCAGGTATGTTTGTGATTTTTTGCCATGCCTAGCTTCAGCTGACAAAGTCCGTTTTAGTGTTTTAGTGAGTTGACTGCATATCGCTCGCGTACCGAAAGTTAATTTCGATGGCGTCAAGTTCGTTTGCAAGGTGAAATACTATGTTCCCCTGGCCTCGCGGACATTCCTAATACGTCTTACTAGCTCAATATATCCTTCGAATTTTACGCCATCTCCGTGTCATAGATTCATCAAGCTAGTGGAGGAGCAGGGAAAACTTCTGAGAGTACTTACTGTCTTCGATATCTACTCATTCAGGTGTCTCACCCAAACCTCTGTTCCTATCAACAGAATTATACCCAAAACATAGATACCCTGGAAACTCAAGTCGGAGTCAAGAAAGTTCTCCAATGTCACGGTTCATTTGCATTCGCAAGCTGCTTGCAATGTCGAAGGAAAGTCCCTGGTCATGAGATAGAGACCGAGATCTTAAGCCAGAAAGTACCACTCTGCACGATGTGCAATGGTTCCGCTTTAAGCGCTGGTGTGAATGGGGTAGTTAAAGCCAAGACGAAGGCTGGTAGGAAAGGTGCAAAAAAGAAGAGCAAAAAGAAGACCACGAATGTTTGGGAGGAGGATGATGACGAAGACGATGATATTCCAGATTACCCTCCTGGCATTATGAAGGTGGCTTTTTCGGCCATCCTGATGATGAAATGAGCTGATTAGTTGCCAGCCAGACATAACGTTCTTCGGTGAAAAACTGACGGATGAGTTTGATCACTCCCTCATGGAGGATCGGTTCAAAGTCGATCTGTTGTTGGTTATCGGAACTTCCCTGAAGGTGTCTCCGGTCGCCGAGATCTTGTGTGCGTGATCCGTTTGTGAAGTTGTGAAGATGTCGAGTAATAGTTGTTTTCCAGCCCATCTCCCTCATTCAATACCCCAGGTCAGTGATATTTCTAAAGCTTAACTTACGCTGAATATATTTCATTTGGGTATAGATTTTAATTAATAAAACGCCAATAAAACATATCAATCCCGACGTAGGTGATTTCCCTGAATGTGTACCCGAAGCTCACATTGTCTCTCAGATTATTCTGCTGGGAAATGCTGATGATATTGTGCTATACCTCTGTGACCAACTGCACTGGGAGTTGCCACCAGCGGCGCCCTCTGACCCCAAAGCGGCCAAGGACGATCCTCGGATAAATTTGAAGAAACGCGCCTCTGCGAACAATGATAATATCAAGACACTCAAAGAACCTAAAAGGGTTGGAGAAAGGTTTGTTTCAGGATACGTATCGCGCGACTCGGCTGATAAGACTTTGTTTTACTTTTAGTCACGTCTACCTTTTTGAAGGCGCAGAAGGCGGCAAATGGCTTCAACAACTTCATCGCGAGCTCGGGATATCTATTCCGAGATCGGTTCCACCAAGCGCTCCTGGTAGTGGATATAATACCAGGTCGTCCACGCCGGCCCTTGCGAGTCCAGCAAAGCCTCTGGAGAATGGTAAGAGGGAGTCAAAGAAGCAGAGGATTGCTTAAAGCTGTCGTCAATTTCTTACCACTCTTCCTGCGCTTTTAATCGTATTTTATTGCTTTGTAAATGCTTTCTTGCTCCTTTGTTATGTTAATGTTGTATATTCCATGATTTTTTAAACTTATTGAGTCGAATGCGTCTTCCACGTGATGGTCTTAGAGCCAATCAGGGCTCTGCGAATTTGGCCGCGCCAAATTTGTTTCCGAAGGTCGAGTTCACCACTTCACCACCACCGCTGTGACATTCTGGATGAACTGTTGGGCCATTCTTATCTTGAGACAATAACCTGGCTACAACGGCGACTATTCTTGGGTGCTTAAGAGAGCCAGGTTGCCTTGGGGCCAGAATTCTGTAGGCGTATTGGCCACCTGGATATGCAAGCAGTTGCGCTGCGAACTGTCAAAGCCGTCGGACGTCTTTCAACAACCGCTTCGCTTTCTTTGTTTCCAGTTCAAAAATACAGGAAGATGTCAATAGGAGGTCCGAGCTCGACGGTCGGAAAGCGTCGACCCCCGCCCGGAAACAACAACTCTTCTCGGACTTCAGACCTTAGCACGTCACACGCGACAGCAAGTGCGGCGAGGCCTAAGAACAAGACAAAGAATGGAAGGAAGGAAACCAAACAAGTGGTGAAGGAGGCACGGTCAGCAGCTGAGGAGGCAGACGTGGTTGAGGGATCATCCGAAAGCCTTTTGGATACACTGTCGAAGGGCAAAGGTGTATTACGGGAAACGGGGTCGTCATTTTCCAACGCTGCTTTGTCCTGGAAGACTCGACTGAAAGGATCTGGTTCCCTTTCTTCTCCCATTTCAGTCGAAGATATATCCATGGAGGAAGAAATGCTTTCAACTTCAAAAGACGCGTTGTCAAACTCTTCCTCCCTGCCAAAGTCTCAAAGCTCTCCGATTGCACAACCTCACTTCACTGAAAAGGACGAAAGACCTACCTTTTCCGGCTCGAACGAAATTTGTCCACCGCCACACCCCCCAGAGCGGCTGAAGGTCGAAGACGAAGATAGATACGAAGACGATTTCCATCAACCGGAAGCGACACCTGTACCCAAAGTACCCTTGGTTCCGAGGTTCAAAACCGATGGTATAAGCGCTTCTCGAGCTGCGAGAACCTACCTGCGAGTCCAAGGCTTAGCTGACCTGTCGCCGCAAAACACCACTTACCATATCCTGGATTGGATACTACGACATGCAGCCAGAGATCTTGGCTACGAGATAGTGCCGGACGGATTTGTTCGAATATCAGAGCTGGTACGTTGTCTCTGTCTACTCCCGACAAACTTCTGATGACTAAATGTCACTCGCCATCTCAGTTAACCTTCGAACTGTTCAGCGCGTACAACTACGAATCTTTCAGCGAGATGTGTGCCGGCAACCCACGGTTTGAAGTTGCTGAACTACCCGATATCATTAATGGAAAATTTCGAGATGTTCGATGGGTTCGGGCGAAAAGGGACCATACCATTCCGGTATTTGAACGCCTATCTTGCATTCGAATCAATGTACCTGAACAAACTGTCTTTTGCAGGGCGTTCTAGCTTCCAATAAGAGGATCCTCAACATGGGGAAGCTGCAGACGGTAGTGTACCGTGCGCCTTACGAGCAATGGGAGCAAATCCGTTGGTTTTTTTTTGTCTTACTCTAATTTGTCGTTGTACTAACCATACCACCAACGTTTAGAGAAAGGGGGCATTGTTGAGGGGTTCGATCGCACGATTCGACTGTACCAGAAAGGCAAAGCTTTCTACTTCAAAAGTTCGTATTCTGTGGTCATTTTTTCAGCAATTGACTCATTCCAGGATACACTGCAGACCGGATACCGAGATCTCGACGCCTCATCTGTATTACGCTCGATGCCGAAAAGGCAGCCCGTCTTGGAGTTATGTTCTTCCACACCCATACAATCGATTTAATGGCTGTAGGCAAAGGCGGTTATATCCCTTGGGAATGCGTCAGGAGCGTGTTGGAACTTGAGTTCACGAAGGAGCAACTCAAAATCTGATTTGTTTTCAAATTAAAGAGACCGAGCGGCCTCCAGAGGCGTCATATCAAGCTCAGGTCTTCGCGCGCTGCTGGCTTTGGATCCGTGATCACGAAAGGGTTGATCCAACCCTTGCATCGGTTTAAAACACTGACGCACCACAAGCCCTCGCGACGCCGGCCAGATCTTAACCAACGTCAGTGCAACCCCAATCCCGGCTTCGCCTTTGCTATTTTGCAAGCTCTCAACGCCCCAACCCCCTCCAATGGCTTCACATTATATCGCCTCCGGAAGCCTACTGGTATTCCAGACGGTTAGATGCATCCAAAGCATAGACTAAATGTATCAAACAAACTACTCGACATATAATCCGATTAATGCATCTGCGACAGCTGCTTGACGAATACTACAAATACAAATTTTTGTGAATGTTCTACCTGATCTCAGGCTTTGCTACCATAAACGTCCTTCGCTGTGACACCAGCTTGCTGCTTACGGATGTTGGCCTGCGCCCATCTAGAACAAAAAGTATGAGAGAAACATTCCCGTTGATAAGTAAGGTGAACACACTTTTTAATCCTGATTGACTCAATCTGGATGAACCCAGTGGTATCTGTAGGCTCGAAGCCGCCCAGCTCATCCATCGAAGACTGCTGCTCGTCGTACAAACCCTAACGCAAGACTCATCAGACAAACTTTCCTGAACAATCTTGAAAACAAGACTTGCCTCAGAACTCTCCCGGCCCTCGACAATGACATTGCCCTTGTACAACTTGAGTCGGACAAGGCCATTGACCGTCCTTTGGCTAGATGGGATGCTAGCCATAACAAACTCTCTCTCCGGCGTGAAGAAGTGCCCGTTGTACAAGATCCTGCTCAACTCAACGGTTGTGAATTGATCTCGGAGAGCTCGGACGTTCCTATCGAGCGTCAGACCTTCCAAATCGATGTGAGCAACCCGTAGAATCGTGGCTCCTGGAGATTCGTAGCATCCGCGAGACTTGACACCAATGAATCGGTTCTCGACGATATCGATACGTCCGATGCCGTGTTTTCTCGCAAGTGTATTGAGAGTGAGGAAGATCTCGACGCCATCGGTGTATACTTTGTTGTTATCATCTGGGACAGTTACTTTGACTGGAAGTCCTTGCTTGAATTCGATGGTGATTCTTTCTGGTGTGCTGGGTGCTTCTTCAGGCGACACCGTCAATTTCCACATGTCAGTGGGTGGTGTGGTGTTGGGATCTTCAAGGATGCCGGCTTCATAAGAGATGTGGAAAAGGTTCTCGTCGGTTGACCAGGGCTTGGCTGTGGTTTGGGCAACAGGGATTTCCTTCTCGCTTGCATAGGCAATGAGCGCCTGACGACCAGGGAAACGGTTGTAGAACTCTAGATTCGGGGGGATGTTAAGAATGTCATGATTCTAAACTTTCCTTTCATACCAGGAATGCGCCATGGTGCGACCACCTTGATATCAGGCTTAAGACCGTAGAAAGCAAGCTCGAACCTGACTTGATCGTTGCCTTTGCCGGTACATCCATGGGAGACATAGCTGTCAACTGCTTGTCAATCGATAAGCAAACATAGGTTAATCTAACTGATACTTACTCGCAGCCTTCACGAGCAGCTACCTCAATCATGCCTCGGGCAATTACTGGTCGAGCCAACGAAGTTCCGAGGAGGTAGACATTCTGTTAAAAATAGTTACGGACGGCCTGGGGGCTCGACTCTTCCATGCTTACCTCGTAGATGCAGTTTGCTTGCACAGCGGGGTAAATGAGTTCAGTAACAAACTCTTTTTTTAAGTCCTCCGAAAACGTCAGCCCTTTGTGCAAAGATTTAAATAATAACCATACTTCGAGGAAGAATTTCTTTGCACCAACCGCGAGGGCCTTTTTCTCTGCCGCTACAAAGTCCTGATAAAAGATCGTCAACGACTTGTGAGACGAGAATCTTCTATAGATTACCTCTTCTTGGCCAACATCTCCCATAAACGCATACACTTCATATCCTTCCTCAATCAGCCATGCGAGAATACATGATGTATCTGGCGACCGTCAATCAGAAGAGATCAAAACTAATGTTCAAACCTTACCCAATCCTCCAGAGTAGGCAAGTAGCACGCGACCTGACGCAGGCATTGCTATAATACTATGCAAATGGTAAAGGTTGTAGTCGTCCGAAGAGGAATGCAAATTTCTTAATTAGCAGTACAACTCAAGATCATATCCGCAAATCCGACAATTGATCATCATCAGTGTTCGACTGTCATCTAATCTGATCTCATGTGTGACTTTTCTATTTGTGACATAGCTGCCGTGATCCGGTGTATCTGTCACAATGGCCCAGAATGAACTGCTTCCGTCATGTCTACCGCGTTGCTTTTAACAGTCACTAGCGCTTTCTAAAGATTGGTGTCGCTTGACTCTGAAGAGGTTTGAAACTTTGGTATGTGACCTGTAGTTGAAGATTCGTTACTTTGACAACAGCAGGTAATTTAGAGACAAGCAGGTCGGAAGTAGTTGAACGGAAGTGAAGCGTTAAGCGGGTATCTGAGATTAGGTCCTGTGCAGACACGATGGAGGAAGGCGATCGTTCAAGGCGCTTTGCGTCAAGTGAGTCTCCGGGTGGCATTACGCGCACACGATCTGGAAGCGAGGCGATTCGCAATAGAGTAAACAAACTCTTAACCTCCCCCCGAATGCCAGTGGCTCCGCTTGAACCTCTCACGGCGACAACTTCTCAGGATAGTCATACGAGCCACGATTCTATGGACTCGTTTATTTCATCATCGATCTCTTACTCTCATTCGCCGAAGCGGAAGAAAGGCCCCAGAGCAGAGAACAGAATTGAAGATTCAGGTACATGTTTTTTTCCTCATCCTTCATGATTGAGATCGTTCCCTGACGCTCTAATTAGAACCTTCCGTCCCGCTAAACTCTAAGAAAGGGCGACAACCACCCGCCATGAAGCACTATACTACCCGCCATCACGACGAAACAATCGATGACTCTTTACTCAACGGACTAAATGCATCCGCAGAGTTTGAAAGGTTGCGAAGGGAAATCGAATCGCTCAAGGAAGCTCTGCACGAAAGCAGAAAAACAAATAAGCGCCAGTCGAAGGTAGTCAATATATTTTGCATTTGTATTGTTTTGACACATCAGGAGCAGAAGCTAGAAGACATGAAGACCGAACTTACTTCATATATTCAGGTAGCCGAGCTATCGATATCTCATGAAACAAGTGCTAATCTACTTAAATCAGTGTGCGAAAGATAAGGACACCGAGATCTCCAAGGTTAAATCCAAAAACGCTGCGAATGAGGAGGTTTGTGTTTGTACCCTCATTTATGAGCCTTCTAATCGAAATGAAGGTTTTGTCCACTATTGAGTCCTCCGTGCAATGCCAAATCTGTATGGACCTGCCCGAGAGACCATTTGCGTATGTAACCCGCTCAAGTAACCCAGTCTCAACTTACTCGTGTCTTAGCCTGGCTCCTTGCGGACATATTTTATGTTTACCCTGTCTGCAAGAGTGGTTCCGAAAAGCACCCCCTACGGTGGCAGACGCAGATATTGATCCAGAGGAACTGACGGATCCGCACTACGTTCTGATGCGTTCAAAGTCATGTCCGTCTTGTCGCACTGCTGTTAGGCATCGACCGGTACCTGTTTTCATGGTCAAAGCCGTTGCCTGCGCTTTACAGAAGCACAAGGCAGCACTTTTACCACGACCGCCGGCCTCCGGCGAAGCTGAAGTTGATCCATGGAAAGGGATCTTCCCCTCCAGCGACGAAGATGCAGCTGACGACGATGACGATGACGCTGATTCTTCTATTGGCGACTCAGGCTCGGATTCGGATGTGGGATCAGAACTTCGTTCAGCTGTCTACTGGTATAGGCGCCGCGCCACATTCCGAAGATCTATTTTTCGAAACATCAATAGCCCCGGGACAAGTGAAGATGACGACCATCGTGACCTAGAGGACGATACCATTGACCTGGATGTGGCGAGCGAGTCTGACGATGAAAGGCCTGACGCAACTTCTTACGTGCGAGCCCGTTGGGCGCCTCCTACAGTTTTAATCAACCCGGAGGACTTCGACATGTCTGAGGAACAAGACCCAAATTCTACTCTTCACCTTCTGCGGCGAGGATGCTCTTGGGAGATGATACAGAATTATGACCTATCATATCATCATACTTCTGGCATTGTACTTTCCTTACGGTCATTGGACCATCTCTACTCGTCTGACGATGAAGGCGAAGAACATAATGCCGAAGATGTCGACGAAGGCATGCATAGGATTTTCTTAGGATGGAACATTAGTTTAGATCCTCAAGACGACGATGGGGAAGGTTACATCAGTGAGCTATTGGTAGATATCAAGAGGTTTCCAGAAAGGTGGTTAATTTCACAGAGGGACAGTTTGCGAGGTATCATGGATGTTAGGAAGTTGGTTACACCCCTCGAGGCTGATGACTATGATACGACAGACACGGAAGTGTGGATATAGGGTGCCGCTTGCATAGCATGTAATTTGGATAGAATTAATTTATGGTACCCTAGAGAATCAAAATCTGTATTTTCGACATTGGAAAAGAACTCGGACTCTATTCGTGTGCTCTCATCATAATATCTACCATCCTGAAACACAAGACCCTTTTACGAGTGGAATTCATTCTCTCATATGAGTTGTTACTAGCCCTTCAGGGATAAGACAGATGGCCTTTTTGCGTGTTCACTTGTTTTGTGACAAATCTGTGTGCTAGAGTAGACGGTGCTCCGTGTTTGTAACTTCAAAGTCTCCGTTGTTTGGGCAGGCATCGCTTTAAACCTTATCCATTGCTTAAATCTGTCCGTAAGTTACCACTCACCCACACAAAAATCCATGATCCAGGGCTTTGATCACAAACTTCTGGCTCATGTTCAAAATTTATTTGCCACCACTGATTGATGCCAAACTACTGGAATTTGGGTGACGTACGTATACTTGGTGCTCCGAGACATTATCCATGACTTCGGATGAGATTGACCCAACGGGGAATTCGATAAAGCCTGAGGTTACCGATTACCGACTTACCGCACCCTCGAGGTAACATATTTATACGGTGGACCTCAAATTCGGACAAGTTGTTGGAAAGGTTGTAAATATTCGTAGTATAAAACATCTGAGTAAAACTTGGTGGCTCACCTCACCAATCTACATAGTGATGTACTTCCACCAATTGTAATGTCTAGACCTCCATTGAATGTATTATATGAGGTTACGAGTGGTGTACCACTAGACACGCTTTCAGGCCAAGACGAGGCTGAAGTATTTACTTCACATCTTCGGTCAGATGTGTGAAGTCAGAAATCAACAGGAACAGAACCGTCAAACGCGAAGGCTAGACCATTCTAGTTGAAAGTTTTTTTGACCCTTTTAGTCAGATTGAGATGTTTGGGGTACAAGGAAGCCTTGAGAAAAGTCAGACATTCCGATGTTTGGGTAGCTGTTTCCTATTATGGAATATTAATTTCTAGTAGATGCCTTTTAAGGAAAACAGCATGGCTTGGAAGTTGGAATAGTGCTGCCGGAGCTCCCCAATATGGGTAGCTCGAAACAGGTTGACGAGAGCTCGGCTGGAGCTCCACTACAAAATTCTTATATGTTATTATGATATTGACTTTTAGAGTAGAGCCAGCTCGAGTCTCATCGTTTCAAGCTTCTCGATATAGGATACCATTATGCCAAGCCCAAAGCTGAACCCGAGCCAACTCACGCTCACGGTATCACTTTGTTGGATATGTTTTTATGATGGAGTTTCTGCTCGTGTGGCCCACTGGCGGCCATGGCAAGAGCTCTTTGACAAGCTTTCTCCGTCCAATCACCTCAGACTTGATGATGATATGGAACTGCGAGCTCCCTCAAGAGTAATCTGTAGCTCGGCCATAAGTGGTTATGATTTGGAGAGAGTATCATGATTTATCTTCGAGTCTAAACCGAAACTGGCCCATCATAGATCAACCTATTTCCCCTTCCCTGTCGGCACTTTCGGACCGTAATGTATCATTAGGTAATCTTTGTTTGACGCGCTTTCCAGTCTGACCTTCACGCGATCAACAACAACGACGAGGAGAAGACAGCGCACATTATTTCGACGACGTGAACGATGGCGACGAACTCAAACCTCAATCTTGCACCGCCCCTTGTGGAATTTGGGAAGTTTGAAGACTTGGTGACAACCGGGCAAACCATCTCCTCGACGGTTTCACCAGCGGACAACTCGTTTGCCGTGTTCATGAAGAATTTGGTGCGTGTTCTTAACCAGTGCAAATAAGTTTGGACCTTTTAATCGTTGCTCGCTTTAGAGCTTGCCATCTGGCGTAGATCATCACGATGGAGAAGACGAACAGCCCATTTACTTCGCAAGTCGACAAGCCGTACCATCATCGGAGAGACGCTTGGTTTGTTCAAGGCCTGCCCTGACAGTAACATCACCTGAAATTGAACCTAGTTTCTCACAGATACTCTTCTTATCTTTACCGCGTTCCGCAATCTTCTCAAAAGCGCGCCTAATCGAGAGTCGAATTGGTGAAAAAACCGGTCCACGTTCGTCCAAATTGCAAACTCAAGAGTTGTTTCAGGGTACAAAGTGATGCTTTCGTTGGAATGACAAGAAAGCTCGCGATTGACTACGTCAACTTCATCAAGGAATGCTGGGTGCACGCGTCGGTAAGATTGTTCCTGGAGGTTACCATGAACCGCGACTTATGTCTCCTTTAGCAACCAATTCCAAGACCAGGGGGTTTGCAGTACAGCAGCGATCATTATCGCAGCTTATACACATGTTTTTCTTTATTTGTGGTGTTATTCTTGCCGGAACCGGGCGATGAAGGCGCACCTCTTGCGGATGAACTTGTGGAGTGGCTCAATACGCACTTCATTGAACCTTCCACAGAAGAAGGCGACTCACTAAGCGCCTTGGATAAGCCTTGGGAAGATGAAATATTCTGGCCGTATCTGACCCGGTAAGTAAGATCATGCACAGTAGTTTTATGGCAGTGTCTGAGTTACACAGTGCAATTCTCCGGGGACTTTCCAAGGCCTCCCTTTTTTTTCTGGGGGCTCTCCAGCAGCATCCGTCGGACAACCTTCAGCGTTTGACAAGCACCCTCATTCCCCTTATCGAGACTCAGCCCAGACTGGTCAATTTTGCGGCGGAGAAAGACTTTGCTTATGCGATGCGCAGATGGAGTGACAAAGTAAAGGCGCTTCGAATCGACATGGATCGAGTTCCTGAGAATGATCGCTTCGACGAGTTTGACAATTGGTGGGATAGACTAGGTGATATTGTTGGCATTCTCGAAGGACGCTCCGAGGTGTTGCAAAGGGTTTGCGAAGAGCTGGGCGCCGATTGGAAGGAGATTTGCGTTGCTTGGTCAGTCTTTGTGGATCCAAGGCTGCGAAGACAAGATCTACCGTGTGTTGTAGCATACCTTATACGAGTGTACTCTGATCCTCATCTTTTCTAGTGACGTTGTCGCTCAAGTCATCTCTGAGCTGCCACCTGATCCTACAGACAAAGAAGATATGATACACGCCGCTCTATTTTCTGGGCAGGCAGTTGAAGCACTTCAACATGCTTGTCAATTAGACCCTTGGTTGTCAGCGCATTTGGCAGACTTGATGGAGTCGCTGGAACTTGTGGATTCCTGTCTGGACGAGGAGTGAGCACTGGACTTTCTGCTCATCCAATTTTCATCTGAAGCGTTGACGCAGCTCTTCGTTATCCTTGCGTGACGAATATATTCTCACATATGCAGACTACCTTCACTCGGATCCCGCTCTCTGGAGAGTCACAGTAGATTATATGTATTCCTGTGGGGATGTTGGGAAATCTCGCGGTGACGAAATTTTGCTTCGCGTGCCCCTTCAGTTGCATGAGCAGAACTCAGATGTCAAGGTCAATAGCCGTATTCGAGCAGGAGAGATTGTTGGAGTCCTAAAGGACGTCAATGCCACATGCCTTGAATACCAACGTGAAAACGTGAGACGGACAGTTTGTCGGGTACGTGTCTCTGTGTATTTGATGAGGATGAGACTGAGGCTAGGTAGATTGCTGCCCAAACCCTTGTATCTGATAAAGATTATGGTCTTGCCATTTCTTACTGCCTCTCAGCTGAAGACTGGAGAGGCGTTGGCCGAATAGTAGATAGTGTCCTCGACGAATACATCACGGGTGGTAAGTTTCTCCTTTGATCCACAACATCTTGATGATTAAAAAAGTCTAGGCCGTCAAAAGTTCACCCAATACGCCTTGGCGATTGCCCCTTCTGTGCAAGAATTACGCACGCAAGTCGGAATTCACGGCGTCTTCGTTCACCGTCTGGTTTTCGCTGTCAGATTTGCTCGTTTCCATGAGTTGCTAGACAAGGAGGCACATCAAGATGCGGCATCGGATCTCATCGCCATATTCTCTGAAGACATAGCACCAACATCTTGGTGGGCCATTGTATTGTGTGATTCAATTCCTCTTTTACGGCACAGTGAGCTTCTCCCTAATAAATTGTCCGAGCCCGTCGCTCAAAACTCGATTTTCCAGATCCAAAACTGCTGTTTTCGTCATCGGGCGCTTCACTACTACTCCATAAACTCGAGGAGATATTCATTTGCACATCACAAGGGGCAGGGGATGATTACCTTTTAGGATTGACCCGCATGATTCAAGCAAAAGATGAGAAGGAAGCTCTCGAACGGCTGAAAGCTGTCCGACTCGCGCTGGCCCATTATTTTGCGAGATGCCTAGTTCTTGATACAGATAGGTTGCCATAATACCTTTTGTATCTCCTGTTGAATGTTCTCCCTATCTCGTTGTCAAGCATTGAATCAATCTCTGAATTTTTCAAAGTGGCGGGAAGAGGAAACTTAATCTCGAGATCCTGAGCTAAAAAATGATGATGCATCTTCACAACATTAGCTGAATTCACCACAAAGAAATATTACTGGCCATTCCTACGGGACTTTTTTCCTGAGTTGAAACAAGGTGATTTATATCTTCCTGAGCATTGATCCTTCGAACTTGCCGGTCAGATTCGCTGAGATACGGTTATACGCCGTGCAGTGGGACCTGTGGCTTAAACTGTTTAAAACTGAGAATTGGTAATGGTATAAAGGACCATGTCGAAATTGCAAATATTTTCAGACTCCCTATTTCTTTGACCTAGTAATCGGCAATATGTGCTTCCTTATAAACAAAAAGAAAAGGTATAGCTGCACACACGAATACCTCCAAGAGCGCAAGAAGGTGTGTCTCTCAAAAAATTTCCACCACATTCCTGACGTAGAATGCCCTTAGTTCGACTGCCAGAAGGCAGACTGCTCAATCAGCAGTGCCCACCAGCTCGGCGACCAGCATACTCTACGAGAATGTCGCACAAATTGCAAGAAGAAGTGTGCATCATACCGATTACTTATTGACAAAACCTCGCCTGACCAATACCTATAGATTAGACCCCGAGGTGGATTATCCAGAAACATCTTCGGAAAGATGCAACCGATGCAAACTGGGTCTCTGAATGCAGTATTATGTTATTTGGACGAAGATTCAAGTCCCATCTCATTGGAAAACTGCGAGCAATTACTATCCACATGGGTCCATGTTCTTCAGTACTGTATGCTTCTTAATCTGCTGTTATAATATATATATCAGCTTTAAAGATGCCCTTCTTTCTGACCAAGCGGTTTCAAATTTGCCCTGAGGATCATTGTACATCACCACAATGGACTAAAATTGCCGCGCTCAGTTCGATTTATGTCTGAAAATTTGAAATTCATCGAGCGCTTTGATCGATTTGAGTAGAAGTCACTTCCATTTGGAAAATAATTTGTCCTTTTGCTTACGGAAAATTCAGTTTTCGTGATCTTGTGGACAAATTATGAGCGCTTTGATTCTTTCTCTTGCGCGTGGCGCAATTGACAAGCCCCTGGCAAGATGCCGCATATCAGCCGACGGTCCGGTTACCCGTACTCAAAGTCCTGAACAACGACATCCACAACCTACAGGCCTTTATCGTCGTTTTGAACGTCGGCCGCCCATGTTTTGGCTTGGTATACGACGACTAAGCTCAAATTCGAACAGTTTATCTCTGAGGAACACTTCGCTACATTACAAGTTACAGTCCTTCACAACCACTGCCACCCATTCTGGATTGAAATCCACAAGATGCCTCCGAGAAGAACTTCCTTCCCCACCTTTACGCACAAACAAGAAAAAACCCACACCGGAAAATGAATTTCTTGGGAAGATAGGAAAGCCAGGCATTTGGAGACAAACATTGGTACGTTCTTTATACTTGTCTTTCTAATTACCTGACTGACTCGACATGCAAGTTCGTCTCGGCGACCGGATTTCTGGCGTTCATGATTGCAGCTACGGAGACCAGTCTTGAAACAGAGTACTGGACAGAACGCATGTCGACTCTGTCGCCTGTTTGGACCGTCAAAACAATCACGAACACAGACCTAAAGCGAGCTCAGAATGCTGAACTGATCCAAGTACGTAATCCACGAACTAGCAGCGAAGTCTATACCGACTCATTGGGCAAAGGGTCTTCGAGAAACCCTTGCAAATATTCAATCTAGCTTACAACAGTTACCTGTGCTTATCAGGCCATGGATTAATTTGGCTTGTGTTGCCATCATGCAACCTTACGCAGATGCTTCGGAAGGGAAACGGCTATGTTGGAAGTTGTGTTTGCTGAATGCCGGGGTTTGGGCTGCATGGAAAATTAGGAAATTACAACCTTTCATGAGCCGGTCATTCATGGCGTACCCGCTATCTGGGCTTTCCTACACGTTAATAACAAGTGTATTCAGGTATGTTCATCCTTACGCCTCTTTAATGTAGTTATCTCAACAGAATCTAGTCACCGGTCAGTGATTCATCTCCTTTTCAACTGCTTGGCTCTGGAAAGCTTCGGTATTTCTACTCTTTATCTTTCGTAATTGCCTGCTGACGTACGACCGTAGGCTCCGCTGCATATTACTATCTCCTGAAGGAGCAGAATAAAGCCGAGCCAGAGATTCTCGAATCCACAACGAGTTATCACTTCCTAGCCTTCTTTCTCTCGGGTAAATATTATACTTTCGTTGCACATGGCTGCCTGCACTGGTGTGCTGAACCTTCCCTCCTAGCTGGCATGTTCTCTGGTTTGGTCTCGCACGTCGTTAATGCCAAGTTCCGCTTCCCGCGTCTCGTCGCTGAACTTGCCATTCCCGCTGCAAATACGAAGAAAGCGGAAACCTGGGCTGGAGCAGTTGCGGCAGCGTCGACAAAAATTTCTGAAAAAGCACCTAAAATTGTCTCCGACATCCGACCCAGTTTGGGTGCCTCGGGTGCTATCTACGCTGCTGTAACGATGACGGCGCTGGCTTTTCCAGAATCGCAGGTCTCCCTGTTTATTCCACCGACATATCCCATCAATATCCAGTACGGCGTTGGTGGTCTCATGATGCTTGACATGATTGGTATCATGCGCGGCTGGAGGTGTGTATAAAGCCTTGACATCAACGCCGGCTCTGACAGCACCATATAGAATGTTTGATCACTGGGCGCATCTTGGTGGCGCAGCCTTTGGAATCTTCTACTACAATTATGGTCCAGGGTTCTGGCGAGCTCTGAGGAAAGACACAGACGATGTGGATCGGGAGCCAGAGCGCGCTCTTCATCCTTGAACGTAAATCCCCGCCTGGTACGTCGAACTGGCTACCTTTACCCCCATGAACATTCCCACCAATGACCGACATTGTCGCATTTTGAACTTCAGCAACTGGCGATACACTGCCCAGCCTGAGCTGCCGCTTACCACCCTCCACATCGTGCATTATTTAGGATCTTGTTATAATTTTACCTAGATAAGCAGCTTGCAGGCTTAGACGCGTTTCAAGATCCATCAGGGATTTACGAATGATAACATAGAAGTCGTCACATCACAAAAATTCAAACCAAGCGCCGTATTCGCCATCTCAAGATGTATTTGACTTCATAGAAGGTTTTGTTCTGAGCGAACTTTCTAGAAAACATTGCTCTAATACATCTGAGCTTCTATGCTCAACCAAGCCCATTGTCATAGGTGCTATAGTAGGAAGTTGGTCAAGAAGCTCATCGCTGACAGAACGAAAATTGGTACGGCTATTACAGTTGCCTGAGAAAGGAGCTCCCGGTGATGATGTTTTATCGTATGAGACCCATTGGAGGAGTGCTTAGACCCCCCTCTGTCCGGCATGATGCTTGCAGAAACGGTGGTTACTGGACCTAAGGTTGGTGTTGGTGTGGGGGAGTTACTTCCGTTTTCAGCCAAGGCAAAGTCGGAAAGACGGGCAAATCCTATGGACGGCGGTGAATATCTGAAGACCGAGTACACGTTTTTCTGTGATAGAAATAGATATTCATCAGAATAATGATATAGGGAACTAGCATCAACTCACTAAGAAGGTGTCGCCAACGATCCATGATGGAGCTGATCCTTGGGAGTCAAGTTTGAAAAAGGCACCAAGACACTGATTCTTCGATAGGCGAGTGAGCTGGAAATCGGATGGACTAATCGACCAGCTTTGCTTTCCACCGAAGGACATAGTAATGTTCACCGTGGTGTTGCATGCTTTGAGAAATTGTGAGTGAGAGAAGGGGAAGCTCGAAGCGAACGAAACACACGATAAGTGTAGTAAGTCTCCATATCTCCCTTTCCTGGAGTCGAACCGGGAATTTGGGCGAATATTTGGTCGATGATCGCAGATGGCCCGCCGATTAGAGTAGTTCCGGTATCGATGGCCGCGTATGAAGTTCGGCTCGCTGGAAAGTTAATGATGTTTCCATTCACAGAGATGTCTGTGACTCTGCTTAGTGAAAGGGGAAAGGTTTGGGCGAGATATACACATACGGTGAATCGAAGCAAGCCAATAAGAACCTTGAGGAGTTGCGAGATCAACATAATCAATATCACCAGTATACAAGCTGGAGTTGGTAAAACCTGGAAACTTTTCAGACTCTCAGCTTTATCCCTGGCAGAGGAGAAACTTACCCATTGAAAAAGATCCACCCGGCTCCTCATTTTGAATGTTCTGAGCATCTACGAATCTGCAGATGTCATCAGTCGTGCACAAAAGACCAGTTCGAAGGACGAGATATTTCACCTTGTCAAGTGAAAAGCCATTAAAGGTTGATCCCAAGCGCCACTCATCACCAACGTTTGCCAAAATGGCATAGCCTTGCTCGACGCAATCGCCCGAAATGCCAGTCCCATCAATCCAGAGACAGGATTGGTCAACAGATTTTCTGACACCTCATTACAAACAGCAAAAACCTGGTTCTTGACAGCGAAGCCAGCCATCTGTACGATGTCAGTGCCAAGCGATCCTACGGCTGCTCCGGAGCCATATTGGATCTTGAAAGAGGTGGTTCCGTTCTTGAACGTCGAAGATTCGGTAGACTTATATCTTTCTACAGATTCGCAGCCTTGATCACAACGGTCTCCAGCGACCCATAGATCACTTAAAACATATTATAAGCAAGCTTTGAGACGAAATTCTAGAGGCTTACGCTGAACCTGTGTCCAAGATCACATAATATGGCTTTGGAGGCGTCCCAATTGCCAGGGATCCAAAGTAACTAGAGATCCTTGAGCGTCCGTACAAAGATGAGTAGATCGTCCTACATACCTTGAATCCGCGTTCTGATTTGTTATTCTAGACGAAGGTAGCTTCAGAACATTATGCATGAGGGGAAAGATTGGGGAAAGTCAACTCACAGATTCGTCCCAGACGAACGCTTTTCATAGGGGTTTCCTTGGTCATACTTGGCCAGCAAGTAGTCTCTCTGGTTCTTTGCCCATTTACCCCATTCTTCATCGGTGTGGAGACCTTGTCTACGCCGTACGAGCGTCGCCATTTGTCCATTTTGACTGGTGGCTTGAGGAGCAGCCGAAATCGGTACTGAAACCGATAGGAGAAGTACGGAAGCCGAGATAGACGTGTACACCAGATGAACCATTGAGGTTCGTCGATTGGAAGTAAAAATGGGAAGGGAAACTTGAAGAGACCGTCGATGGTAGGGTCAAATCCAGAAAATTCGATGTCCAGAGAAGTATATACCCTGCAACAGATTAAGAAAGTCCGGCTTCGGCAAAGAGATATGCTTTCCTCGCCCAGCGAGTGAAGAGGAGATATAGGGTAGCCAAACTAAAAGCTAACCTCGTCGGTTCTTAAGTGGTTTTGAAAATTTCATTGCTGCCCAGTTTCAAACAATCGAGGTGCTAGACAATACTGCAATGACAATGGCGAGACGTGTGTGTCTGCGTTTGGGCCATCCGAAGCCAGCATATTGAATCATGCATTTGTCTCAGACTGAAGTTTAGAGACAAAATGTCGCTGAAGATTGGCAAATCCGTGAGTTCAGATGTGCGTAGTGTTAGCAAAGGGAAAACTTCGAGTTGAAGTTGTTCAACGAACGACTTTTCCCGATCAGATCAGATTGAGATCAAAATTTCGGCTGCTCCTCGGCGAATGTGCCTTTCGTACACCTCGCACTCACTACCCAACGACGCACCGCAGTACCACTTCGCTATTGAAAAGTCTCTCATTTCTTGCTAGGAGATCGAAATTTGAGCTCATACTCGATGTATAACCTCTTTTTTCATACCTAAATTGGGCCAGAATGGTTGATTTACCTCGGGAACTATGGCGAGAGATAATCAGCTTCCTCGACAAGAGAGACATGACGTCGCTTTTGGGCGTTAACCAGTTACTTCGAGACTTTGCTCTTGAAAGTATATATGAGCAGGCCTCTATTCACTTCGGAGGGCTAGGTAGGAGAGAGTACCTTGAGCAGATCAGACATCTTGGGTACGTCTGGATTTGGGATGCTTCCTACTTTGAATCAAACTTGACTTCATATTCCTTTGATTATGCAGTCAAAAAAGCTACGCTGTGCATATTCGAAAGCTTCGCATCTTAACGACGCGTACCATGTCAAAATCATCTTCCGAATTCAATGCCCGGCGAGACCTGAGAGCAAGTGCTCGTGCTAGCCTCAACGCTGTATCAAGGTTCCATAACCGTCTGCGAGGACGTCAACTGAGTAAAGCCGAAGCAGCGCAGATACTTTTATTCTCTCTCGTCAATTTGAAAGAGATAGAGCTGATCGGC
Organism: Crepidotus variabilis; assembly: GCA_015657495.1. Taxonomy (NCBI): domain Eukaryota; kingdom Fungi; phylum Basidiomycota; class Agaricomycetes; order Agaricales; family Crepidotaceae; genus Crepidotus; species Crepidotus variabilis. The sequence continues at coordinate 23,291 of MU157875.1, read as the reverse complement.
GTCGACGAAGAGGAGCAAGAGGATTTCCAAACGCAGATGCCGTTACTGTTATCGTGTCTTCAGGCATATTCACCAACACTTACCTATATAGGGTTCATAATATCACCTCTATCTTTCCTCTCAACTTTTTTATCAACGCTACCCACCTTTCCAACTCTCGAACGACTATCACTGCGGCTGGGGGATTACATGTCTGGTGGCCATCCAAACCAGTTTGAACTGTTATTAAAAGATGTGGTTGCTCAATTCATGAACCGTCACCGCCAAACTCTGTTCATCGTTCAAGTCCTCACCAATTCATTTTTCAAGGGATACGACCTCTCAGCACTCCTCGAGAACCTTGACTTCATCCCCCACCTCAAAACACTCGAAATTTCTTTCGTACCAAGCCGACTATTGACATCCCAGTCATTGCACAAGTTTGTTACAAGGCACTCGGAAACCCTGGAGGGTCTCATATTCTACACACCGTTCACGACGAGCATGTCACCATCTACCGAAAGGTCATTCACCATGATGCTTGCGCCACTAACTCGTCTCAAAAAGCTTGCGATCTTCTCCGTGGCCGTGCAAGCTCTTCATTTGGCTAATCATCCCTGCACCAATTCCTTGAACGACTTCTCGACATATATGTACAGCAACCAGTTATTTGATTTTGCAGTCTATGAGATGCTCTTTGCGGCTGACGACTAAAACTCGACATCGTAACTTGCTAAACAAAACTTCAACCGAGACAAGTAACGAAGAGGTATGGTTCTTAAGGTACTTCCACATCTACAACCACCCTACGTCAAAACGATACGTGTGATATGCACTGGATTAAAGCTATCGTGGAAATTTATTCACGCTCGTCTTGTGGATGATCGCCTTTTCAACGAGACTTAGAGACCTCCGACGCGAGTAAGTAAGGTACTGTAGATACAGACTGTAGTAACATCGGAGGCTATCTTCCAATCAGATCAAATTGAGAAAGTTTGGGCTGTCACGGTTCAACCAAGTGACCACTGCACGAACATGGCTTCAAGAGCGGCGACCAATTTTTCACCTGCGCACCCACTTGGAAAAAGAGAATTTCTCATTTCGACCTTCAAACACGAACTTCAAGTGTTTAGGTTCATGGATTAGCCTTCATCTTGCACACCTGCTATACTATCTGTTGCAGCAATTCAGAAACTACTATGGTTGATCTACCTCCAGAACTATGGCGAGAAATGACTAGCTATCTCGAGGATACAGACATGAAGCTATTATTGGGTGTCAATCACCTCCTTCGAGGTCTTGCGCTTGATCATATATACGAACAAGCCGTCATCGATCTCAGAATGCTGGGTGAGAGGGAGCATCTGGACCAGATTGGGCGTCTTGGGTACGTCTGTGACAACTTCAAGTACTGCGCTGAAGCAAGCTTGACATTATATCTTGCCAATTTCTAGTCACCCAGATAATGCCATGCGTATGCGAAAGTTGAGCATCACAGTGCGGGAGACGTCACACGCATCTACCATACCTCTGCACCATCGCGGCCTGAAAGCCAACGGGCCTAATCCCTTCAACCCCGTAACAAGGTTCCGTGACCTTTTCCGAGGGCGTAAACCCAATAAAGTCATAACTGCTGAGAAGCTTCTGCGCTCCTTTGTAAACTTACGGGAGGTACAACTACACTGCGCAAACGAAGCGGAGGAACAGGACTTTGGGACGCAGAGACCATTACTGCTATCCTCTATTCAGGCATATTCATCAACTCTCACGTCCATAGGGCTCGCAATTTCACCCCTATCTTTCTTCTTCTCGACCTTCCTTCCAACACTACCTACCTTTCCAACTCTGGAACGACTCTCCCTGCGACTAATAACAATGGCTTACATTTCTGGCGACCCAGCCAAGTTCGAGCTGGCATTAAAAGATGTAGTTGCTCCATTCATCAACCGTCACAGTCAGACTTTGTGTTTCATTCAAGTCATCGCTGATGCATTTTTGGAGGCATACGACCTTTTAACTCTCTTCGATAACATCGACTATATTCCCCACCTCAAAACGCTCGAAATTCCATTCTTACTTATTCGATTACCAACATCACGGTCACTGCACAGGCTTTTGCGAAGCCACTCGACAAGTCTGGAAGATCTCATACTTTACGTACCATTCATGACGGGCGAATCATCACTACACGCCAAAAGCTCATTCGCAGCAATACTCACACCACTACCTCACCTAAAAAAGCTTGAAATCCACGCCGTACCTGTGCACGCTCTCCGTGTGGCCGATCTTTCATCCACTCATTTCATCAACTACGTCTCTAGATTCAGCGGCCAGCTTTCAAGTTTCGCTCTTTACACGAAGTTTTTGGTGTCAGACGATTGGAAGCGTTTTTCGGGGATGGACTGGAACTGTCTAACGTCGTTGTCCTTGGGATTGGCTATTGCAACACCAGCGGTCTTCGACGCTTTCCCCAACAAATTTCCCTTGCTCTGGTCCTTATCGCTCGTCGTTGGCGCTTTCCAAGAGACATTTGACAACGAGGGTAGCATCGAAAAGGTACCCCATTCCAGAATATCTCTTGCTTGATTTTACTAATGACTTTCACAGTTGTGAGATGTCTAACAGCACCTACTCGAAGTCATTTATAACTCACCTCTACATGAGCCAGCATCATCACCCTTGTGGAGGGATGAGATTACCTCTGATGTCTTGCTTCGGAGTTATCGTGCAAGCATTTCCAAGTGTCATCTTCGTGAATGAGCTTCCCAGAGCCACCTTGCTGCGCGATTTGACGGCTTCCCTTTTCCAGGCAAGCCAAGAGAAAGATTTCGATTCGGATACAGACAGCATACTAGACAGCAATACTCCTTTCATATTATTACCACCACTCGGCTCAGAATACTCAAGGTAGCTAACCCAATGCAAAATTTTAAATATAGCGATGTCTTCCCAATTTGGCAAGTCACTTTCCTAAAGAGGTAGACCACAGAAACCAGATATCTCAGAACTCCTGCAACCATAGACGAGGATTAGAGTCTAAGCAATACTACCAGGCGTCGTCACGTCGATACACAGATAACCTTTCTCTAATGCTCCCCTGCATATGCATGACTTCGCAAATTTGGCATTGCAGAACAGACTCATGTCTCAGAACGAGAAAAAGATTAAGCATAGAATCATATTGAAGCATGCGTTATCTGCGATAAAGAGAATGGTACAAATACAAGGTGCACTACATAAAACGATAAAAGAAAACCCATAAGAATCACTGAAAGAATAGTCTATGACCTCTCTCCGCGCAACCGACGAGCAAGAGCGAGATCTTTGGGTTGGATGGTGACACGCTTAGCGTGGATCGCAGCCAAGTTGGTGTCCTCGAATAATGAGACGAGGTAAGCCTCAGCAGCTTCCTGGAGAGCCATAACGGCGGATGATTGGAAGCGGAGGTCAGTCTGCGGAGTGAGAGTCAGTAAATTTATCGAGTCACAAGCAAGCCAAGTGACTAACCTTGAAATCCTGAGCGATTTCACGAACGAGACGTTGGAAAGGCAGCTTCCTGATGAGGAGTTCTGTCGACTTTTGGTAACGACGAATTTCACGGAGAGCGACAGTTCCGGGCCTGAAACGATGGGGTTTCTTTACACCACCAGCTGCGGCCTATTATTCAAGTCGAGTCAGAATCTACTTGCTTTACTTCAGAGAAGAGAAACTTACAGCAGTCTTGCGAGCAGCTGAAGACTTGGCAGCGAGCTGCTTACGAGGGGCCTTGCCACCAGTAGACTTGCGGGCAGTTTGCTTAGTACGAGCCATTGCAAAGGTCTGAAAGTTTTGAAAATGTGTTTGTGGTGGTGGTGGAAGACGAAGAATGTAAGTGGCGGAATATGGAGAGACTCGAATTGGCCGGGTCCGGTTATATACAAACGCGAGCGCGTGGCTCACGTGACATCCGCGCCGCACCAAACGAGTCAACAAGGGAAATCCAGCACAGCCACATGTCCATGGTATATAGTCGGAGGTCTGTCAGACGGCTTGAGATTCCTTCATCCAACTCATCCCGCATTTACACCCCGGTTCTGTCACTCAACGCAAACACTTTTTCGTAATACTTTCACCACTTCAACTTCTTAAATAAACATGTCTGGCCGTGGAAAAGGTGGCAAGGTTAGATTCGTTTGGGTTCTCGGGCTTGAAGACTTGAAATTGACAATATTTCTACTTGTAGGGTCTCGGAAAGGGTGGTGCCAAGCGTCATCGCAAGATTCTTCGTGACAACATCCAAGGTATCACAAAGCCCGCTATTCGTCGTCTTGCTCGCCGTGGTGGTGTCAAGCGTATCTCAGGTCTCATCTACGAGGAGACTCGTGGTGTTCTGAAAATCTTCCTTGAAAATGTGAGCATCTTTTGCTGCGCCTCTCCGAGCTCCTTTGCCAACTTGAAACTAACCCACCTCCTTTCAGGTCATCCGTGATTCAGTAACATACACAGAACACGCAAAGAGGAAGACAGTAACAGCTCTTGATGTCGTCTATGCCCTCAAACGGTCTGGTCGCACACTATACGGTTTCGGTGCTTAGACGTTTCAGGGTTTAGGGTTTCTTTTGTCTGCTATCTATCTGTTTGTACACTGTATTTTTATAATTCACAATATCTTGAAATTTCTCTGGTGTAACTATAAGTCTGGTGTCATGCAGTACTCTTTCACTTCTAAGTATCGGTTGGGATGGTTTGTATTAGGTCTTTTAGAGGATGGGGCAGAGATTCCATCGTTGTCGCCAACCTTGAGGTACCATTTTGCCTGCGTCAGATAACACGATAAGCGTTATCAAGGTTTGAGCAGTCTCGCTTCGTCAACCGAGCATTCAAATTGTTGAGAGAGAACACAGTCGTCTTCGCGTTTCATCATCTCCGTACATAGCTTACAGTTGTTGTTCGCGCAGGATGATTGATAGTATTTCACTACGGGCGTCTATACTGCTTGGGAGATAGACGATGGTTCTTGCGGTGGTATTGCTCCAGAAACTTTAGGGATTGGTCACGGAAGTGCATTGATTCGTTTACAAGGCTACTAATTTATTTAGAATGAGTATGAACCATGAAAATGAAGCAGCCATCCGCGACGAAGCTGGATGATGGTTTTATATCGCTGATACTTTGATTCACTTATCAGTCAATCACATCTGCTATTTACATGGTCTTGAAATAATATGACGATATTCGTTACCTAGTCTGCTCTCTTTGCTCCGCTTTTCCAAGCTTTATCGTCGATTCGTAAATCGTTGGGCGCATGGAAGAGAGAGTTTGGACGACCACTTTTGCCGCTTTCCCAAATTTCCCACCCTAATCAGGCGAAAGCGCTAGCGCCAAACCCGGGCCTGCTCTTCCACCGCTCCGTATCCAATACTCGGTTCTTGACCCAAAAACATAAGACTAATCGCATAATCTCCAACAAAATGTCCGAATTCTTCTCCTCTCTCCAGTTTTGTCGACAGCCCATATTGGTGTTTTGAAAAATGCAGATTTCCGTCCTGCAATTTATACGCGGTCAACTGGCCACAGTACCTCCTGTCACGACTCAAGATTTGACGGGCAAGACTGTCGTTGTGGTTGGCGCAAATATCGGGATTGGATATGAGGCAACGAAACATTTCGCAAACATGAATCCTGGAAGACTCGTTCTTGCTTGTAGGAATCCAGCCAGAGGCGAGGAGGCTGTCGAAAGTACGTGCTGTGTCGGTTTCTCTCGATGAGAACATTGCAATTTGATGCTCACTGTCTGTATAATTTTTAGGAATTAGCCGGGAGACGGAATGCAAGACTGCGGAACTGCGTCTTGTGGACTTGACAACCTTCGCGTCTGTCAATGCGTTTGTTGAAAAATTCAACGCCGAGGTTGATCGATTAGATATTCTTGTGTTGAATGCTGCTATTATGGCTCAAGCAGATTACCCTACTACGAAAGATGGCTGGGAGATGTCGTACGTTGTCTCTTTTCCTCCTCGCATCTTCTATTTTAACGGCCAGCCGTCCTATCTTCTAGATTCCAAACCAACCACCTCTCACCTTCGCTCCTTGCTATCCTTCTTCTCCCGAAGATGATTGAGACGGCAAAGAAGCACGAGACCACTCCGCGTCTTGTCGTTGTGTCAAGCGATACCCATTACCTTGCGCAGTTCCAGCAAAAGATGCTTGAATCACCGCATCCGCTACGCGTATTCAGCAGCACGGATTACTTCAACCCTGCCGAGATGTACGTACTGCTGTATTTCATAGTTTTCTCCGAGTCTTTAAACCCATTTCGCGTCCAGGACGGTCATGTCGAATCTAACTCGATACCTTGACACCAAACGTACGTTCTCTGCTTTAAATTCTAATCGCCTCCTCTAAAATTTGACTTAGTCCTCAACGTCTTCTTCACACGCGCACTTGCATCCCGCACTTCCTCCTCATCACCCGTGATTATCAACACCGTAAACCCAGGACTCTGCTACTCCAACCTCCGCCAATACAACAGCATCATTTCTCAGATTACCAATTATCTGATCGAGAAAGCTTTAGCTCGAACGACGGAAGAGGGCTCCAGACAACTTGTGTGGGCTGCGTTAGGTTCAGAAGGAGCTGATGAACGAGCACTGCATGGAGCGTTTATTACCGATATGAGAGTCCAAGAAGCGGCGGACTCGGTGGTTGGGGTTGGTGGCAAAGAGTTGGAAGATAAACTCTGGGTAAGTAATCAACTTTACTTTCTGGACATGAATGCAGCGCTGAGTGCTTATGGTGTAGGTTGACCTGGTCGAAGAGTTGGAGCAAGTTAATCCGCAAGTTAGAGTCATTGCACAACAGTACTTGAGTTGAACTCGTGGATTCTCCCAGTATACTTATTGTACCACTTCCGTCGTTGTCTATCGGTGTCGAACTTCCTCAACCGTGAATCTTCTCCTTGGTTTTCCTACTTGAAGCAATACGTACGCACGAAGCCGTGCCGTTGATCGAAATCGTTCTGACGCGGATCTGCGCTCGAGCAATAAATTACTGATGTAAGGAAGCCGTACCACCACATATCTCCTTTATTCATTCATTAGATCCCGATAAAAATCTTCCGACATGAACGAAGAACCGTTGGTGACGAACGCTAAATCAAGAAATCGGCAACGTTGATTGAGAATCTGAGATCTCCTGAACACATACTCTATGTGTCAGCAAGTGTCTGTCAACTCGGAGCACCGGCAAATTGCCTTTTTTATTCCAGGAGATACACAAATTGAAAGGAGGCGGCATAACTGGACCTTGAAAATAGATATCATCGTGATGCAAACGTGCATGCTACTGACTACAGGGTCAGACTGTAAGACGTCTATTTACTTGAGATATTTTGTGGTGATTTCTCGAACGTTTGGATTGACTTGCTCCAGTTCATTGATCAGGTCGTCCTATCAGAAGGTTAGTGTACAAATCTCTGGCAAAGGTCGCGTGTCTCACGTACCCATAGCTTATTCTGTAACGCCTTGCCTTCTTCACTAACTACCGAGTCTGCAGGCTCAAGAATCTCCATACCAGAGATATAAGCACCATTCAGAGCGCGTTCGTCGCCCTCTTTTGAGCCAAGAGCGGCCCAGATAAGTTGTCGTGCACCTTCCTCGGTTGTACGCGCAAGAGTTATTTCCATGAAATAATTTAACAGCCGTGATGCGTAGCTCTTGAATTGGCGTAAGCTGGAGTAGCAAAAGCCTGGGTTGACAGTGTTGATGACGACAGAAGGTGACTGAGTTACAGAGCGAGCGGCGAGTGCGCGTGTGAAGAAGACGTTGAACACTGGTAGAAGAGATGACAGTTGGTAAGAGTGGATTTAATAAGATATCGAGAAGAACGTACATTTCGTGTCGTTATAACGAACTGAATTTTTCGTGAAAGAACTGAAAATGAAAGTAAGGATAAGAGTCAAATACATGATCTAGTAGATTGGATGGGTCTTACCCCTGGCAGGATTGAAGTAATCCATGCTTCCGAATACACGATGAGGATTCGGTGAGTCAATCATTTCTTGTTCAAACTTGGCCCAATAATGGACTTCGCTCGACACAAGGACCAAGCGGGGTACGGTCTGGTGTTTTGACGCTGTCTCAGACAATTTTGGGAGAAGAAGGATGGCAACAAGCGAAGGGGATATGTGGTTGGTTTGGAATCTGTTTTGTGATCAGTGAGACTGCACATTTTGAATAGGCGAAATATTGTCACACTTACGACATCTCCCAGCCGTCTTTAGTCGTTGGAATCTCCACTTGAGGTAGAATAGCTGCGTTCAGCAACAGGATGTCTAAACGGTCCACTTCTTTGTTGAAAGCGGCAGCGAAAGTGTTAACAGACTCGAAGCTTGTCAAGTCGACAAGTCGCAGCTCCGCCGTCGTGTAACCTGTCTCTTGTTTGATTTCTATAAGAGAAGACATCAACATTCGAACTCTGTGAAAGAATGAAAATGTTTGCTTACTCTCAAGAGCCTCTTCACCTCTAGCTTTGCTTCGACAAGCAAGGACCAGTCGGCCAGGGTTCATTTTTGCGAAATGTTTCGTCGCTTCATAGCCGATTCCAGCGTTCGCTCCAACGACGACAACAGTTTTTCCAGTCAAATCTTGAGTAGTCACAGGTGGCACAGTCGCGAGCTGATTGCGAATAAATTGGAGAAACGATATTTGCATCGCTGGCTCAAAGTCCTAGATGATAGTGAAACAAGAAACGGTTAAAGGAAACAAGATTCAGCCATTTTGTCGGACTTTGACTGCAGTTTATATAATTTCTCAATTGGAAGCCGACCAGATGATGTCGTTCCTAAACAAGAAGCTATTGGCTCAAAAGTAAATTAAGATTATTAATGGCTGTATTGATTATGTAAGTCTTTCGATTTTGTGCATTTTGTCAAAGCAGAAGATTCGAAAACTTCGCCCAACCTGTCTCTAAGGTCTATATTTTTGCACAACTCGGAATCCTTCAAGATACGAAGAAAAAACAAATAGAGAGCGAATTACCAAAAACCATGCGGTATATTGGTGCAATTCCTTGTGATTGACCAATCAGATTATGGTCGCAGTGTACAGTAGTATGGATAGCGGATTACTGTGTCCCAGTTGTCCAGTCATCCACTTGAAGCCAACTCGGTTCCATCAGCGTTATCAGGCGTAATACCATCAGGAAACTATGTAAAGACTAAAGCTGACATTGCCCCCAACTTCCCAGGCAGCCTTCAATATCTGAGGTCCAAACTTTGTAAATTCCAATCTCTGAATCTTTAGCTTGAATCACCTACTTTTTCGAGTTTTATCGTATAGTTCCTGATTAACGCCTGGTTAATCTCCCAGGCTCGGACTTGTTTCTGATCTTCCTATGCCATCTTTACTGAAAGTCTTCTGAACAGTCTCCCCGAAGATCTGACTAGAGCGCAAATTTTTTGACTGCTTCTTATACCAGCCTCAGACAATGTTTCTTTGGATTCCCTCATCTTGGAGGGGGTGCAAACTTGAAATTCACAACCTGAATGATGGATTGATGAAGGATATATATAGATTCTTCTCACGAAAGCGGCACGGGCTGTCGTATGTTTTAACGTCTGAAATCATGATAAGTTTTGACTTACCACCCACTGTTTCATCTCTTCAATGTTCGACCTGCCCTCTAAGATATATATTGAGATACTTACAAGAATGTGTCGAGCAGCTGCCAGTTCCTGTTCCGACGAGTGATCGGACATGTGCCGCTGATCGGAAGCTGAATCAGCCATATCCTTCCATGTCACTCGCCGTTGTGCCACATCGTCTTCGGCTTCTGGCTTCGTCGACATTACTTTTCTGTCTTCTGCAATCGAGCAAGTATAAAGGAGCTTCTGGGTAACTAAGATATGGCACACAATACTTTCTTACACCCCATTCTTCCCTCCACATAGTACTATGCAGCTCACTTTTCTCCAGTTTATTCGAGGTCAACTTGCACGGGTGCCACCGGTGGTCGCTCAAGATTTGACCGGCAAAACTGTCGTCGTAGTCGGTGCCAATGCTGGGATAGGATATGAAGCAACCAAGCATTTTGCACAGATGAAGCCTGGTCGGCTTATTCTAGCATGTAGAAGCAAATCCAGAGGCGAGGAGGCTCTTGAGAGTAAGTACACATTCGCCCTTGGTTTAAACCAGAGAGGCTAAGACAGTGAATCTTTCTCAGAGATCAAGACAGAAACGGGTTGCACCACTGCAGAGCTACGCCTCGTCGATCTGACCAGTTTTGAATCTGTCAGCTCTTTCGCTGCCGACTTCAACAAAGATGTAGAACGACTCGACATTTTGGTGTGCAACGCAGGTGTAGCACCAATACCAGAAAACCCAACAACAAAAGATGGATGGGAAATGTCGTAAGTACAAAAAAAAATTGTATCTAAGTTCTGAGTCTTATCGACGTAAAACAGATTCCAAACCAACCACCTCTCGCCCTCCCTCCTCGCCCTCCTTCTTCTGCCCAAAATGGCCGAGACCGCGTCAATATATCAAACAAAGCCGCGTTTGGTCATGGTCTCCAGCGAGGTTCATTATTTCACCAGTTTTAAGCAAACAATGATAGATTCACCCAATCCGCATCGTTTGTTTGGGAGTATGGATTATTATAATCCTGCGACAGGGTAAGGTCGATACAATGCCTTTCCACGCCACGTTTCTTACATTTTGTTGTAGGTCCTTCATCGAGGGTGGAAGGCGCTATCAGGATACGAAATGTGCGTATTCTTCCATCTCCATCTCCGTTCCGAGTCGAACCAAAATCTCATTAATCCTCGTTTCTCATAGTGTTTAACGTCTTCTTCACACGAGCCCTTGCCTCTCGTTCTGCGACGCAGAATCCTTTTGTTATCGTCAATACCGTCAACCCAGGATTCTGTTATTCCAACCTGCGTAGCCGCTACCATGGCCCCATCTCATGGTTGTTCAATTTTCTCATGGAGAAAGCACTTGCGCGAACAAGTGAAGAAGGTTCACGACAACTTATTTGGGCTTCTCTTGGGTCGGATAAGGGTGATGAACATGCGCTACACGGTACCTACATCTCCGATATGCAGGTCTTCGAGCCTGCGGACTCGGTAGTCAGTGAAGATGGCAAGAAATTGCAAAACAAACTTTGGGTGCGCTGTTATGCATGTTATGTTGGACCAAGAGGTCTTTCACTAACATTTCTATAGGATGACCTTATCAATGAACTGGAGCAGGTTAACCCTCACGTTCGAGATATCACTTCCAGATATCTCAAATAGACATCCGCATTATCCATCGATTCGCCTTATAGCCGAGTCGCCTGGTACGTCTAGCACGTTAAGATCGGCATGTTTCCCGCTGGTATCAATGTCAGGACAAATGTTAGTTTACGCTCGAAATTTGACAACCTGGACCTATACATACTGCTCCTGTACGCTCTGTATTTTACAGCTTTGATTGTATTTTATCTTACAAGTTTTCGATTTATTTTACTCCATTTCAGGTGTCGATTGGCCGAACTATATCTATTGTAGGCAACATGATATCCCCTTGACGGTTAGTTCCATAGACCCAACTCTTGAGATATTATCTCGCACAATTTTGAGTGGCATTTTTTTTTGCTGTAGATTTTGCAGAACAAAACCAGTTGATCAGTCAGCTACGCTCGAACCATCTTACGAATCTGATTTCAAATCCTTCCCATCAAGGTAGCGCATTTCCTATTTCTGGTACTTGCCCTCACACGACTATGATTCTGAACGAAGCAGCCATAATGGCGACTAAGACCTGCCAAGAAGTCAGCTATAATAGAAGTATAAAGGGGTATTGAAGACCAATGTTCTTCTGTCCTCAGGCTATCCACTCTTCAGGACGACCTACGGCAAGATCTACCAAACATGAAATATACGCTCTCTACCTTTCTAGTTGGTCAGCTATGGCCCATGCCTCCTGTGCTACGAAAGGATCTTTCAGAGAAGACGGCAATAGTGATTGGCTCCAACACGGGAATCGGTTATGAGACAGCGAAACACTTTGCGTCGATGGGAGTCACAAGACTTGTCCTCGCAGTTCGTAACCGAGAGAAAGGAGAGGCTGCGCGAAAACGTTTGTTTACAATTGCATCTTCTTTCTTGGGTGCTTTACTAAATTTAATAACTATAGAGCTGGAAGAGGAAACTGGTTTTCGAAACGCGGAGGTTGGGATTGTAGATCTCACGAGCTTTGAATCTGTGGGGAATTTTGTCAAGGAATTTGAGAAAAATTTGGACGCCAGGCTTGATATCTTGGTTTTGAACGCAGCAATATTCCCGCAACTACACAATTCTCGGACGAAAGATGGATGGGAAACTTCGTACGTCTTCCGCTTTGAGTTGTGTTGATGGGGCTGGTTCAATGATCCTTTAGGCACCAGACAAACCATCTCTCCACATCGCTTTTGGCACTTTTGTTCCTGCCTCTACTCTCTAGCACAGCAAAGAAATATGATACTACCCCGAGGGTTGTCGTCCTCACCAGCGGAACACATTACCGGATTCAATTCGACAAGAACCTTATCGAGAGCGAGAATCCTTTGAGACATTTCGACAGCAAAGATTATTTTGACCCTCAAAATGCGTATGTTTACTTCTCTTGAAATTCAGACTATGAAATGAAATTCACGTATGGCCAGTGGAGCAGCAGCTCAGCAGGGTCGGTACAATGAGACGAAGCGTACGTGTTCTTATCTTTCAGCCAAATGCATCACTCTGATTTTCTCTCATGAACAGTGCTGAACGTGTTTTTCGCTCGTGCACTTGCTGCTCGGACACCAGCCAGTCACACATATCCCACATTCATCACAACAGCGGTCAATCCAGGGCTGTCCTATTCAGCAGGTCTTAATCCCGATACAGATAGCCGGATCTTGAAGGTTGCGGTCAGTGTCCTTCGATTTATATTCGCAAGGTCCCAAGAGCAGGCCGCACGTCAGGCAGTATGGGGAGCTTTAGCAGATGAGGCTGGTATCAACGGGAGCTACATTACGGAGACAACAATCACAGAGTCCAGTGACTATGTCATTGGCGATGAAGGGGTCTTAGCAGAGGAGAAACTTTGGGTATGTGTTTGTGCTTATCGGAACATTCGAGCGAACCTAACGGGTTGGGGATTTCCTAGAACAACCTTGTCGATGAACTGTCGAAAATCAACTTAAAAGTACAAGAAATCGTCGACAGGTATTTGACAATCCCTGTACCCCATTAACCCACCGTGGATCTGTGATGGACCAGGAATGGTGTTTTTATTTCGTACGCCTAATTGAACATACATGGCCAGATGCCCCACTGCTAAGGCTAATTTCGGCACAATCAGAAGAAAAAGAACATGGCCTTTTGTGAGATTAACACTGAACCATGGACGCTTGAGTGTTCAACACATCAATGCATCACTCCTGGCGCTTCTCTTGGCGAGGCTTCTGGGATCAACACCCGCTTCATCGTAGAGATGCCAATCACAAACCCCTGTGACCTTATCGTCGACGATCAGGGAGCCGGAAGTGAAATTTACCTTCAGGTGGTTCGACTGATGGCATTCACGAATGTTCGACAGGATTATTGAATTCTTTAAGTTCGATCAAAAATCCAAGAAAATGTCGTCAATCATTTGGCAGCCTTACTAAACCATGCTGGTGACAGCAGAGGTAGCATTCCGAAGAGTTTGTAAAGTAAAATTGGTTACAATTTAGCGAAAAGATGAGCAACGAGGATAGAGGTTATAATCGTGAAACTGCTTGAGGTTGAATAGGTCGATGTATGCAAGCTTCCAGTGAAAAAAAAAACAATTGGAAAGAAACCTTTATCCAAATAAAATCAAGAAAACAGGGCGGATGGCTTCGTCGTTATACACGACAGTATCTTGAGAGCCATTGTTGCGATCAAAGATGACCTTGGTTTTAAGTCAGATTAAATACAGCAGAGAATACGAGTCCTCAGACGTTGACCTACAGAATCGTTGGAAGGAGGGCAAGCATTAACCACTCCAGATTGATTAACATTCCATGGGTTACCCATTATTACTTTTGTCATCAAGACAGCACCTTTGCCAGCATGTGTATACCCATAAGCTCTGAAGCCAAGCATATTCAGCACATGAAGACTCGTTTAGAGAACGTTTACACGAACCTGGTCGTTGACGAGGACGAATAAACTCCTTGTCCATACCTAGAACACAGGTAGGTCAACACCAGATCAAATCTGACAAGACAATAGAACATACGGGCCATTAGGATAAGCAAAGTTGGTGCGGAACGAGTAGGCGATGATGTTACAAAGTGAACAGGTACTATCGTTACACAATTTGTCGTTCCCAGCTGATCCTAGCGTGCACTTTCTTGAGGTACCATAGTATCGATAGTTTTCGTTGCCTACTGCCACTCTGGAGTATAGTATTTCAGTCAGATTGCAAAATAATCTGTGAAAAGATCGCACTTTCGTTGCCCGTAAGCTTTTAACACGTCCCTGCCTTCCACGACCTTGAAGATAGCCTTAACTGATGGTAGTGGGTTATTATGGTCCATCCATGCAGCCTCGAATTTATCTTTCACTGTTATCATCCGATTAGGAATCGTGTTTGATCGAAATCAAGGAATCTAATCAGACGAACCCATCACGAAAGTTTCATGTCCTTCCGGTGCTTCCAGAAGCAATGGCGTCTTCTTCATCGAGATCTGAATACAGGTCTTACCGCACAAATGGTATCCTTTATATTTGGGCCGGCTTTTGCAGAGTAAACACGCCTTCTTGGCAAGATTTCCACAGTGTTTGCCGCATTGGTTGAAGCCAGTGATTTTTGGCCGACGATGGCAATACTGATTGATAATAAGCAAGCCAGCTGGTCAACAGGTAGCAAAGCACGCACATTACACATTGTTGGGTCAGCCCCTCCAAAGCACAAGTTCTCTGCGCATGATAACCCACAGGTAAGGTATTGGTTACTGAAACAAGGTCGTGTGTGGCATATCTAGTGCAGCTGCTGAACGCAATTCGAGTATGATCATTCCAGTGAACTCACGACACAAGGTTTGGGCGCTATTGGCTGGTGTGAGGTGAAACCAGAGCCAGATCCAGAGCTGGAGCTTGCCAGCTGGTTGTGCGCACTACCAGTCCCGGCTTGGCCAAACCCAGACCCAGAGCTTGCTGTCTGGATATGACCTTGTCCGTGTCCGTGTCCGTGTCCCTGGCCTTGCCCGTTCCCTTGTCCATGTCCAGGGCCAGATGCGTGATGACCATGGGCTCCATGACCACTATTGTGGCCATGTCCATGCCCATGAGTGTTACTGTGTCCACCTCGTCCAGTTCCGTGTCCTTGGTTGTGACCGTGGCCATGGCCCTGTCCCTGTCCAGCAAGCTGATTAGATTGTTGAAGATCAGTTTGTTGAGCTCTTTTCAGGATATTAGCGCAATTCATGCCACATGTTGGGTAAGATTGGCCATTCTTCGAGTAAGGAGGTTTTTTCCGGCATACCTAGCCCAACTATGTTCAAAAGCTAAAATGTTTAGGCAACTTCGAAGAACGTACGATACAGACGCTGAGGCTTTGCGGGGCAGAAGGACCTGCTGCTACTCCTGGGGCGGAAGGTGGAGAAGTTGAACTCGGAGAGGATGGTTTTAGAAGTTTAAGAGGGCTGAGCTGAAATCATCGACAATACGCGATCGATTAGGTTGTCGACATCAAGATAAATCATTCGTCTCACCAGATCATCGATTCCTAACAACGATATATTGTCGTCGTCGTCGTCTCCAAGATCATCATCTACCAAGAAAAAGTCGGCGAGCATACCTAGCGGAAGTGGTACCCCGATAGCTGCGCCAGCAGCAAAACCGACCACATGAAGCAGAGGCTTGATCCATTTGTTTTTCCCCATGGCACTGGCCAATTATGTCGTGTGCGAGGAGGAGTGGCAGGATGATAAAAAGGAGAAAGGGAAATTCTCGAGGTATCAACTTCACAACATCGAGCCTTCGGACGAATTTATCGTTGTCTCGAATGCAGTGCGGTGGTAAATTCTAAATTCAGCAACGCTAGACGCCCATGCCAGCCATGCCGCTTCGGCCGTGCTTTGGTCATCCCTGAAAGCACGGATCGATTGGACCCAGTCACATCTAAGATTTCACAAATTTATTAATGAGGGTTCGATTGGCAAAGAGAGAATAGTTAAATATTGTGTTCATTGACGCTACGCTGAAGTCACCTAAACTTTCTTCGAAGGTGTCTAGTACACCAGCTTTTTTAACAATGAACATGATGCGCCGCACAACTTCCATCCCCACTCGAAGGTCAACGGCTCCACGACTCAATGTACCGCTAGTCATTACTCTGGGGTGTACTGATAAGGGTTCGCAGAAGTCAAAAATTCGTATGAGATATATCTACATTATACAGCCACATAGAGTACTGTTATACAAATACAACAAGATTGAACACAACATTTCGATGAAGGAAACCAAAAGTATAAGCAGATGAGGGCCGTATTCTAATCGTAATGATATAGACAAATCCAACACTTGACAAAGCAAGAGAGAAAATAAATGAGATTAGAGCATAGAGTGGGGCGTACGCGGGGTTGCGGATTTCAATCCTGAAGGGGTCAAATCGGCGCAATCAAAGTTCAACCATGACGTCCTCGAACAACTAGCCCACCATCAAATGAGGACACGTCCCAGCCACTGTTGACGAGAGCATTCTTAACAGCAGGTTTGAGCACGCTCACTCGTCCAGCAGAGTGATTACCACGACCAGTGATGATCTTCAGCGGTTTGCCTGCAAGCCCGTCAAGACGGCGCCAAGTAGTAAGGAAAGTTGAAGCAAGGACCAGAGAGACCAGAGAGAAGGCACAAGCCCCAAGTACGCAAGAAAGAGAGAAAGAAGCGGCACCTGAGCAAAACCACCAGAGACAGAGACTAGAAAGGTAGACATACCCAGCGGCGCGGATTCGATCAAGATCTCTTTAACAATCACGATAGCTTCTGCGACCTTAGTTCCATGAAGATCAATCATGTCATGGTTGTCATGCGTAGTCCTGCAAGAGAACAGCTCAAATTATGAGTAACAGTCATCCGAGCGAACGACCTACCTGCTGGCTACAACCATCGCACGAGCAGCGTTCAACGCTTCATGTTTCGCGACCGCTTGGAGATCTCGTGCCTGAAGAACAAATCAAGTTCAATATGGAAAGCCAAAGGAAATCCACCTTACCCTTTCTGCGTAATACAAAGCGGCCTCTCCGCCATGATTCTTCAGATTTCCCTTTTGCCACATTACAGCAGCATCCATCAAAGCCTGATTGCGTTTCTCCATAGCCCTATGCGCCTTCACTCTCGAATCGTTTGGCCCTTGACTCGCCCTACTAGCTAAACTTGCAGCCCTCGCATAAGCCGGGATGAACTGTGTATGGAGGTTCGGTCCGCGAGGTGAAGACCGCTGAGGAACATCATGCCATTCGTATGGACTCGCTTTCGACGATGATGAAGGCTTGCTTGCCTTTCGAATGGGTGTTGACGGTAGGATGTCTGGAGGGCTAGTCGAGAAGGTTCTCCAAGGGGAACTACCTGACAAAGGTGTCACAGGCGAGGGTGGACTGTGGATGAGGCCAAGGGTAATGTTGGTATCCAGGTCTCGAAGCAAGTTGACGAGATCTAGAGAGGCGTCTGCTTGACCACCAGTAGCTGCTACGGCGAGCTCTACGTCCGAGATGACTCGGGACCGTTGTTCGATATCAAGGTCTTCGTAAGCCGGCATGATGATATCGAGAAGGTGGAAAAGAATTGTGGTATGGGCTTCTGTCGAGTCAGAAGGGGGTTTGCTGAGCGAATATAAAGCCGCTCGTGCTGCATCGTAAGAGTTGGAATATTGTGGGGAATGGAAAAAGGAAGAAAATGTGGATGCGGGATATGAAGGTAAAAGGGCGGAGAGCTGGGTTGATATTGAAGAGACTTGAGTCCAAGGATCTGCGACGGCAGTGGAAATTGTTGTAGCTGGCGAAAACTTGGACTTTCCCTTTCGTACTGGTGTCTGCACATGGTGTTGCTGGCGAACGTCCGACAGGGCGATTTTCTTCGGGCGGCTTTGAATTGCAGGTTTCTTGACGGAGGCTTTGATCTTCGCTTTTTTCTTGGTCTTGACAGTCTCCCAGTCCATTCCATCTGGAATGGAGCTCAAAGATTTGCTATCGTCGTCAAGACCGTCGATGTCCCGCTCCTCCATATCGCGGATGGCTTCCTCTGTCAAAATATTTGCAATGATATCACCTAGATCAATGTCATCCCCGTCGTGGCCATCCAAGGCCATGCGTAATCGCAGTAGCGGGACATCTGGCAGAGCGGTCTGCAGGAACCCCAATGGCGAACCAAACGAATAAACCGAAGAAGACGAGGATGCCGAACTACCGTTCGTCAACGTCCCTGATTGAGAGTTGTTCCCTCCAAAACTTGGGGTAGTCCAGCACGATGTAGTTTCATCGAGTTGTGAAGAAAGGTGCATGTCGGAAGATTCTGAATTCTGAGCATCCTCCGCCTGCAACGAAAGCTCTAAGAGTGTTGTTCGGAGATCCCGAATTTGGGCGTCTGTTGGTAGAATTGTGGACCCATTGACATCGTAGTGGATCTCATGCAAAAAAGCTGCGATCAAAGGCGGGTCCAGAGGCGGACAAAACTCTTTCTAGAAAAGCGTTAGAACTTCTCGCGACACATCGTTTAACAAAATACCTCGAGTTGTTCAAACAGAGTCTCGTGTGCTGCAGGCGTCATTGTTGCTTTTGTTTTAAACATAAAGAAGTGGGTTTCTTAGGACAAAAGTCTAAAAGTGAGATTTAAGCAAGAAGTTCGAATACAAAGATCTTTTTATGATAGTGGCATATTGTCAGAGGTTAAGCGATTGACTGTTGGTGAACAAGGCTGACTGAGGGTGCTATACGTTTGTTGATCACGTGTGTTCTTATAGTTCGCCTGCGTGGCAGTGCACAGCATCAGACTCTTGACCATTACAACACACAATCTACCCTTAGCTTTGTATAAAACCACAAGGAAAGGAACGTAATGTTGTTCTATATATCCCTGGTGGCCTTCGTTGCATTGTTGGCTATGTGTAAGCTCGTATTCTTCAAATTTCAAGATTTTTGACGCTGAAACCATTGCAGTGACATATCGCTATCGCTCGTTCATTGCTCCTCACCTCCCAGAACGTGTCAAAGCGTATTTCCCTTCTTTGAGCCATTATCAACCACTTTCGACCTTTAGTGATCAAATCGGAGCTGGGATAAACTCTGACAACTTTGACATCGAAGCCAATATTCGCGAAGGTGATTCACGGACTGGACTGAACGAACAAGGCACGCAGGAGATTCTGGAAATCATGAGGCGAGAGCGTGTCAAGTAAGAAATGCTTCAATCCTGCGCAGTTTATATTAACGTACTGACTGTGAACTCTAAAAGCTTTGACCAAGCCAGATTGATCAGGCAGAACCGTATCCTTGCCCGCAATGGTATTGACCCTTCAGGTTCGTGTTTACGAGGTTGGCAAAACGATGCTACATGGCTCACCTTGATCATTTAAACTTAGGGATGCCTTTGGACTCGAAAGCGGTGACTCGACTCTAGAACCCGCACCAATTTTTGAGAATACGGTCTTGCCGTTTTTCAAGTTTTCTTTTTCTGTTGGGTTCTCTCCCCAGCCAAAGGATATACAACTTTTCTTTTCTTTTTATTTATCCAATTTACTCTCATAACTAGCAAACCACTTTCATTCAGTATTATTCTGTAACATTCATCGGCGTTGGACTCTTCTGTAGCTCCTCATTTGTATCTTCGAACTTTCAAGCTAATCTATGGCCACATTTTTGTCAAATATAACGAGCATTCACGTCACCGACTCATGGCCGACGCAAGCTAAGTAAGTGGATTGAGGTTTTGGAGAGGCGTCCAATATCAACCCAAATGGGCTAACTTGGCGCTGATCGGCGCCTGATGAGTCCCACGACTCCTTGTACCTTGGCAGCGCTTGCACGCAGCACAACGATACACTTCCATCGCTGGTAAGCAGAGGGTCAGGCCACAGCCGATAGAACTCTTTTACACTCAAATTTGTTATTCCCAATGTTAGCGGAGCAATTGCTCTCACAGTACTGGGTTTATACTCAAATTCTCGCGTTTGTCGGGCCTCTTGCATGAAAAAACCATCTGCTGCGGGTTGTAGTGCACCTTAGATTCGATGGCCATTTATACTTCGACAGGATACTACTCAACGGCGGCAAAGCAGCGTCTTCCTCGTTTTCTGCGCCTGGTCTCGAGGCGCATCACGATTGGCCTAGCCGACGTGACCATGCCGTGCATACGCATGCACACTTCTATTTCAGACCGGCTCAGTAAATTAAACTCGTCACAGTCCTGCAGTCTCACAGAGACCAGAGTTTTTTCGACATTATGGACCGGAATATGGCCTTATGCTTCGACTCCAAGCTCCTGCCTCCGTAAGATTGACTTGGATCTCGAAATCTCGCTACCAGACTCCAACTATTCAACATGTTGAGCTTTGTCTAGCCCAGGTGAGACCTACCCGTGGAGATTTTATGCATACTTCTGGAGCTGTGGCCCTGACTGCCTCAGTGACCTAGACGACAGCTCCTAGATGGTATCATGTTATTCGAGCCTTCATCACTACTCAGCAGGTCCGCTATCTCCCATCAGAGAGCATCAGCTGTAACGATTGGGTAGCTTTTGAGAATATTGTCCTTGTTGCCACTGGTGAAGGTTGGACATTCCTCTTCCTCCGCTCTCGTTTCGCGGTTAGGAGCCCGAAAACACCCATGCTCTCGGCTTTCACTATTCATTCATCCCACCACCCGCCCATTATCTTCAGCCGAAGGCAGAATCATATGCCTATCTCTCTATCCCAACATTGATTATCGCACCAAACTACCCTTCAGCTCGTTTATTAGTCTTCTTCTCCGCAAAATCTACCCAACATCATCCCAATAGCCGTGCACCTCGAAATTACGCCCCTGCCCACATGTCGGTGGCCTTCCATACTCGCTTAGGCGCCTGAAATCATGTGCTTTCATCTCAAAGCGCCTGCGCCTTTCTCCATATGGCGTGTCGTATACCACGTACATCCATCGCTAAACGCTCAAGCGATGTAGGTGTGGAAACTCGTGGAGGCTATGGCTGTATTTGGCGTTTGTTATGGGCTTTACCTTTCGCTTATCTCGGCAAAGTTTGGAGCGACTCCGTACTATGGGGTAGCTTTGGCTTTACTGAGCTATGCGAGCTTCACGGTGAGGGGAAACAGACCGGCCAGAGTACTCATTATTCTTAGGCTTCTTAGACTTTCGTGGCAGTTTTGTTAAGCTATTGTTAGAGCTTTTACATTGGGCTCCACGATAAGTCAACCTCGGTGTTGGGCATCTTGGTCGTCAGCTTGGAACGGTTTGTTATCATGTCTTGGCTGTTCACTTCGTTTGCCCAGATCAAGGGCCAGCTCGTTTTACGAGTACGTTGTTGTGCTGTTAACTGTCAACCAATGGTAAAAAATGACAGTGACCTGGAACAACTCGAGCCTTACAGCTTGCGCATAACTGGAATATTTTCTGTGGCATCTAAGGCACCCTCATTTGAATTTGAAGACGCAGGGAAAGCATCTACCCTACGCTTTGGCTCACCTGGGTCATTCGGCGGCTACTATTGAGCGGGGTGCCTATTCCTGGTTTTAGATTGCTCTGATCGGTGACTTCACTTGGACTTTCCTTCCTGCACTTCGAAATCAACGAGTTGTTCTACTTTTGGCTACATGTTGTCGACAGCGTGTTCATGACAATCGACCAAGGCTATTATTAGCTCGAACTTGTGGACAGCTATAGGCTCCATGTTGGACTGTCACGGTGGTCCACACCCTCTGGATAGCTTGGAGACTCCTTGGTTAATTGGATATCTTCCATGTCTAACTCGTGGCTCAAAAATTACATCTGGCGTAACGACAACTTCTAGCTCTTAATCCGTTGAGGAGTTTTTGATACTGCGTAGCCGACGGAGCGAAAAGCGAACTCTTTTTTCCTCCCCAGACTCTCAGAAAGAAGTAAATACGGAGCAGACAGCCACATGAGTCTCCAATCAAGATCTTTGCACAGTTCTCATATCCTGTGCTCGCAATTCCCGACAGTTGGGCGTTTATCGCAGGCAAAAAAACCCTTTGGGGTTCGTTTTACTTCAGTAACGTCTGGTTTTGGGGCCTCTATCGATGCCCCCCGTATGTTTTCCCAACCATTGACATCACAGACCTAATCTTTGATGAAAGAAGGTACGTACTGTAGCTCGCAATATTTTCTCTGGTAATTCTTGCGGGTTACGGACCGAAGAGAAACTAGCTGGGCGGTCAATGTTACGTCGTGTGGGTTTTATCTCACTCCTAGCCAGGGAAAACACAGGCCGCAACTCACAAACAACACGTCTAACAAGCTCGATGATATCGCTGCGGTGAAATGGGACGCTTGTTTTCATATAGATGCACGGCAGGTCCATCTGGATACTTTGATGCGGCTTGGAAGCTCGTGTCCTCCGATATCCGAGCCCGGGCGCTCGAGAAAGAATGAGAACTCTGAAGCCTAGGACCGTATATCCCGAACGGACTTCCTGCCTATCGCCTCTAGAATGACAGGCCAAGGGCCTATCTACCTTTCAGGTAACTCAAGTCGCAGCTTGGCGTACACAGTTACTCTTCCCGTACAAGCATGGCGTTGTCCAGGGTTGGCCACATGGATTTGCAGCAAACCTGTCAGGGAAAAGAAACTTCAAGCATTAAGCAAGAGAACTCTCATCGGGGGGCTCCTTGTTCTCGAACCACGAGGTTCGAGAGGCTTTCCCACGGCTGAAAAGCCAGGGCTAAGCCAAAGGCTAGCGAACGAGCTTTCGTCAAGGACGCGCCAGCGCGTACAACGAAGAGAGCGGCTAGAACAAACCATTGCCCACCTCGTCAATCCACTAAGGATCGACGAGTCCAAAGAATTAAAAATACCAAACAGATTGAACACCACAATCGACCGGTTTCGAACCAGAACAACCAAAAGCACTAAAAATAAAAATAAAAACCCTACAGCTCATAGAGAGGCTGAAAATGCGTCTACTTGGATGGAACTCGCCACAGAATCACCCAAGGGTAACATGCCCACTACCCCTCACCTTGAGAGAGCTTAAGATCAACTAACAAAAATGCATTCCATAAAACCAGAAAGAAAGGAGGTTGACAAACTGAAGCTCGTCAGAGCTGACAACCAGCTGGGCCGAAAATAGCAGA
>MU157874.1:150246-217835 GCA_015657495.1 Crepidotus variabilis | reverse complement strand
GTGTGTGATCTCGTGTGTGATTTCTTGTACAGTTTCTTGTTCGGGTTCTTTGATCTCGGATGTCAATTGGATTGGTGATCCGAGAGGTGGGAAATCGGTATCAATAGAAAAGTTCGGTGCTTCTGCTCGGTTACTCGTTCCGAAATTAAAAATACTCGAGTCTAGATCTGTCGAGATATCGAGTTCTTTGTCGGCTACAAATCCTTCTGATGCGTCTTCAAACTCGTCGTCAGAGTATCCTTCCTGCGGGCCTTCCGCGTCTTCTTTTAATCTAAGTAAATCTTTCTGTGTAGGTGTCTCTTTCTGCTTAAACGGACTTTTCTGTTCAGGTGTCTTCTTCTGTCTCTTTCGTCCTACACGGCGTGGAGTGGATGGTGATGGCGGGTTTAGAAATGGGTCAGAGGAGCTCGAAGCTGTTTGAGGGGCGGATTGGGAGTAGAATAGTTGTTTCGGGGCCGTCGTTTCAGGTGCTACTTGCAATCACAAGTAGCGGGGTGATGAGGAGCTTTAACTTATGTTACGACTTCAACTAGATACTCCGTATTTAGAGTAGCTAGCAACAGTCGAAATATAAATAGTTCTTCGATGATCAATCAAGCGCCGAGAATGCCACTTCCTTAAGTGGTATTGTCTCACACACTGAGCCTTTAGAGGTAAGAACGGGTAAAAGTAGATTCTTTAAGTTAAAGCTATTGATACAGAGGGTAGCTAGTGCCTTTATATACTGGTAGTACTAGGTTCCCGAGTAATATAGAAGCTTTTGAGTAAGAGAGACAACACGATAAAAGAAAAAGGAAGAAAGAAAAAGAAGGGCTTCGCCCGCGAGGTTTGTAAGTAGTACACATGGTTCGTAACACTAAACTGCTCCAATTTACCATTTTTTTTTACACTTACGCGACTAAATACGACATTCCTTTTTTACCGAGCATGACGTGACAAATGAGGATCGACAAATTCCCTTTCGACCAATTCGCTTGAAGCTTCTTCAACTTTTCACGATGATGACATATCTGCTGGACGATTCGAGAATTCCTGACTCGATGAAGAGCTCTGAGCGATGGCAGGAGGTTCAAGAAATAACGTACACCCTCTGTTACTATTACCTTCGCAGGGCTTTGAAAAAATATCCAGTCTCTGCCAGAGGATCCAAGTTGATTGTCGTCCACCCGAAGCTTTTGACAGCAGGAAGAGTCAATTACTACGTGGATATCTTCGAGGATTTAGATCGTGACATCACCAACGCTAACGAAAGTCGGATCTTTTTCGTGGACGCATTACACCCGCTGTGGAAAAGGATGTACTGCTTCGCTCCCGGATGTCCTAAATCTATCCAACTCGTCGGCGCCAATTTTAAAGCGTATTCTAGGTGTGGCATTGCGAGATACTGCGGCAGGAAATGTCAAAAAGCGGATTGGAAGGGATCAGAAAATCATGGGAAGCACGTCAAGCATTCTCGAGTTTGTGGACTTCTCGGCCGATTTCGACAATCTACGTTGATTGAAGGAAAGGTCAATCCTGGAGAGATCGTTTTGGAAGACGAAAGTTGGGTTCTTCTCTGTCGTTGGTACAAGTCTCTCGTGCGGTCGGTTGAGGCTGAGGCTGAGGATGACGCTCCTCCAGTGCAGACTGGGTGGAGTGGTATAGCCCAGAGCTTTATTCAATATGCAAACACATTCTTACCTTTTGCTGTTCGATCAGTCTGGGGAGGAGACCCTGATGCACTGGTTTCGGCGAGCTGGGAGGATTTCATTGATATTTTAATGGAGTTTATGTCGCTCGCCAATTCTCCCACACGTAAGTTGTGATCCTCTAATCTGTCAGTGGGTGGGCTCTGATTCACTGTTTGTAGCGATCATGACGACCTTGTAGTGACCACTTCAAACTTTACGCTTCTTCTTCTTCTAGTGTCTTGTTCAAATAACTTTTGTGTGTCAAAAACTAAGAGTAGTTTTAATTTAGCGACGCAATATTATTAGTTTCAGGTGGCCAGTCTTGCTAAAGCCAACTATTACTTGGATTCAATGGGAAGAGTTGGCGATCTGGAGGAAGTTGTCAAAACCGTTGGAATCGCATTGGCCACTTTTGCATACGAATGACGACCAAAACAGTCTTGTTCACACATGGCTAGTTTACTTATTGGATATTGTGGGCAAGCACGGGCGCTCATTGGGCGCTTAAAGCCGAAAACCCAAAATAATGATTGGTAATCGAGAGCATTATCGAAAACAAAACTTGTTCAAATTCATACGTTGCCATAATAAATAAAGAATTTTCTCAACCCCTCCATACTGCCGGCCCAGGGACAGTATAAGCTGTAGGTACAGGGTAGTAGATATTGACAGTCAACCCGGGATCTGATAGAACGTCGAATATTAGCACAATAATCCAATTAAATCAAAGCGGCTTACCAGTGGCAGATACATATCCTGGGATCGAGACCTTCGAGGGATTTCCACTGCCTCCTCCGGTGATCTTGATTTGGGCACACGATATGTACCACTGTGGCGCGCCTGCAACATGAAGCGCAATTTGCTCAATCCTAACCAAGTACTATATAAAAATCTTGAGTTAGATATATTTTAGGCCGTGCTAAATGCTGGCTTACCTCTCCTGCCGGAGTATTTGTAGGAATCGTGGTCGTGAGCTGACTCAAGTTTACATCGGTGAAAGTGAACGATGGACTATATACGGGTCCCCATTCAGCGATCTAAATATATCAGTCAATACGAATGGTTAAATCTCCGACTCAAAGAATATACCTTGAACCAATTGGCACCACTACCGTCCCAGCTTGCGGCTGTACTAGGTGCTTTCCCAAGGTAAATGGCTGCAGGCCCAATGTGATAAAGCGTGTTGTCTAGCTTGAAACCAATGGTACTTCCTGCAGCGACAGAGACCGTCTCGGTAGCAGCACCAGGAGACACATTGCAGCGAACATCGTTTGTAGTTACAGAAGTAACAGGCGAGTTGTTGATGGGTTGCCGAACGGCCGCATTCGAGGTAGTACTTCCAGCGATGACGGTAGTCCAGATATCTGGAAAATGTTTATCAGATGTGTCGTTGCTGAAGTTGCAAAGTTGTACCCACAATGCGCATAACAGCTCTGGGCAAGACAGAGTAACCCGAAGAATTGTGAAAACTTCATCTTCAAATTTTACCTTGGCAAAAGGATGGTTTGACAAAACTCAACTAAACGATCTTTATACCATGAAACGGATAATGTTCGCTTTGGAGATGTCCCAGCCTTGATCATGTCAAATTTTGGGTTATTGAGACATTTCAGCCGATTTGGCTGCCGCTATTTTGTGAACTTACTCGGAGAAGGGACGGATGAATGAGATCAAGAAGAGTCAACGGCTTGTTGGTTCCACATCATCAATGATGGAAAGGCCCTTCTTGAAAATCTATGCTCAAGATAGCATATTATTAATAAGGCCAGCGATGTTTTGTTTATAAACCCACAAGTTGACTTGGGGAAAAATCGATAGAGGGCGATTGAGGGTAAACCATTAAATGGCGGCCTACATCCAAAACGCCATTAAGTTGATTGAGGATTGCAGAAATAGGCAAAAAGCTACAGACCGTTGTTGAGAACAGACGACCTCCTTGGGTATCTTCGCAACTTTAATGTCATTTTAAGCTCATATGACCTTCTCGCGCAGTCGGCACTGAACATGAAAATAAGGTGTGGATTAGAGTAAAAAGACTTTACAAAAGATAAATGACAAGCGCGCACATGTGCGTAATGTACTGGATAGACGGCTGGCTCCGGAAGCCGATACCATGCGCGAAAAGGCGCATGGCAGATGTTCAGCTGCCCAAGTTCGGTCCGTTACCTAACGTATAAGGAGGCGAAGCTGACCTCAAAAGAAGTTCCATAATCCTGAAAAGGTTTGAACCCTACAAGACCAGGCGTCAGATAACTCCGAGAAAGCTTGTCGGCACCGTAAGAGCGTGCTTACAATAGACATACTATTTTGAGTACCAAGGCACCGCAACCATGTCGTCACCACTTAGATCCTCATCTGAGTCGAAATCACTGTCAAAGGAGTCGCTGGCGGAGATGTCCATTTGTTCATTTTCATCGTCCATAGTCCGCGAGCTTGAACCCGCAGCTTCATCGTCCCCTTCGTCTTCCTTCTCCTGAGCCCCAGCCCAGTTAAGATCATACCGAGTGAAGCCGGGGTACAAGGCCATTATCTCTTGATTGACTTCTTCTACCTCATCCACATCTGTTTCGTAGACGTTGGAACGTAGGGCCCCATCATGTTCTTGGGATCCGTGCTTGAAAAGTCCGTCGTGACTACTTGCATGCTTAGGCGAGTCACCGTCTTTGTGAATAGAGCTCGTCGTGGTTGCCTCCTCATTATCGGATTCCAAGCGTGGTCGGATCTTCGTCACCCATATGCCATCCGTCTCTTCAGTGGTATCCCAGTCCCTGAATTCTCGTTCCCCAAAGGAAACATCAATGGCAGCGGGAAAATAAACTGTTTCCTCCAGCAGTGCTTCGATGAACCCGGATCCATCTAAATCGTCATCATCGAGATGAATGCGGCGTCCTAGGTGAATCTTCCAGGTATCTCCCTCTTTCATCTTTGGTCCCGAAAAGTCTTCAAAGAGTTGTGCATCGGCCCAAGCATAGATGCCGTCTTCATAGGTGAACGACAGGCCGAAAGTCTCGCACATAAGCCGCGTTGCACCGCGTCGGCGTAGTTGGTGGTATTCATCAATGCGGGATGGCCGACGAAGAGGAGTGTAAGAAGGCAGATATTCTGAAGGAGGAAATTCGTCCTCTTCAGAAGGAAAATATTCCAACAGTGGGGTGGTTCCACGAGGAATAAGCGAGCGGTCTGGATGAATTGCAAAGTTGTCGTCTGTGGTTAACGAGGAGTCAACGACACCATGTTCGCTCTATAAAAATTTCAGAGGTTGGCTAAATTCTGAGAAAAGGTGGACTTACCTCTGAGTATATAAGCATCAGGCCACAAGATTCGCATCTTCCTTGAAAGACCTCGAATCCACAATCCAGGCAGCGATAGAACTCTCCATCAAAGAATGGTTCTCGGAGTTCCTCTTCTTTTTCGTTGATGCTCTGGTTTGAAGCGCCGGATTCTTGACCTTCTGCATCATCATCATCATCATCATCATCTTCCTCCTCATCTTCATCCTGGTTCCCATCTTCTCCTACTCTGTTTTCGTCGTCTAAAAGTGTCATGGCTTCCTCACAACTCTCAGTTGTTTCACCATCTGGAACCAACACTAAGGCCTGAAGAGCGCGTTTCAAGTCGAATTTCGGCTTGGTGTCTTCCAATCTCCTTGTATTATCAAAAAGATTCTTAACTTTTGACACAAAGTTTGAAAATCTGGAAAACATACCCGAGCTTGGCGCTTCACGATAGCTTTGAGATGAGAAGTATCCATTTTGGCGTCAAGTTGAAAATAAACCAATTTCGCTTGTACTTAAGCGTCACCCAGCAGCAAAGTAGCACTCAAGGGTTCTTGCGGTAGATTAAGAAGTGAAGCTCCGGAACGTCAGTCGCGTAAATTATGGGAGTAAATGGAGTGTAAATGGGGGTAGTGGTTCGTGTGAAAGTAAGCCACCTCCCATCATCCTCGGCCAACCTCCGAGTCCAAGCTTCAACGTACCACGATAGAGAATAGGTGCACGGTACACTCTAAGGGCTTTCCGATAGTCTTATTGGACTATAGAATGTTGGAAAAGGGCCATATCGTCAATCTGGAGCCCTTATCAATTTGCTTGGTCAGTTGGAAAGGGCCATCAGGTGCGGTCTTCTCCTTTGTGATTTACTTTTTATGTAGTCCAGCTTGTTATATCGATGTTCTGCTAAGGGAACACCGGATAAGCCGTTTTCACCCATTACCATCAACAACTCGGATTATGATCCCGTCCGTTAACCATTTCACCCAATTTTTCTCCCAAACGAATTCGACTTGAGAGACGTAGAAATGATTGATAACGGTATCTTGTTGAAATGCCTTTCGCACCTGGTGCTCTCTATTTTGCTGGAAGAGGGGTCTTCATAATGGTTGCAGCTGGCCGGGTGAGTGAAAGGTACCTATCCCCGTGGTTCACGCACTGACTTCACATCATGTCTAGCACTGTGACACATTCTGTTGGGCATTCAATGAGACTTTTCTGCTGAAACCCATGCTCGAGGTTAATGACTCTCGTATGCGTGGGTCTGTAAGGAGCCTTCCATTCTATCAGATCCTCTGGAGCCACTGGCCTCCTCCAAGGGCCGACGAGCAGTGCTTACCGATCAACTTATACGGCGATCGTTGATGATCGCCGTTAGCTTAGACGAAGATTGACTTCTCCTCTGTATTTGGTGTAAGTCTTTGTCGGATGAGATGCCAAGTTCGGATGCGGATGTCATCTCAGAAGAGGCTTCGTCAACTGGAGACTTCGCTGGTTGGGACGATTTCGAACAGGTTCTAAAGGGTTCGCTGTCCTCTCAAATGCTCCAACACGTAAGTGAATTGTTGTGTTGAGTGCGTCTGCGTTTTAAAAACGTTATTAACATCCTGCCACAGCTCTTCCATTCGGGGGCGTATTCAATTTGATATAATAGACTGTACTTATACATTGCTGTAGATATAGATTTCTAAAACTATGTGATCGGTGCGACATTCTTCCAGGAAGCATGATCGGACAGGAAAATGAATTTAGTGGCTCCCACCTAGCTTTATTTCTCCACGCCTGTTGGTACAATGATGTATGTCAGAGGAATAATCTCAGCTACCAACGGCGCCATCTAAATTTTGTCGCTCCCGCTCATCGCCGGTCATATCTTCATCTGAGTTGAAGTCGCTATCAAAAGAGTCGTCAGTGGTGTCGTCTTCTATTGCTTGATCCTGATCTTCATTTTCCAAGCTTTTCGAGGTTGGACTAGCAGCGCCTTCGTTGCCATCATCTTCGTGTTCTTCAACTCCAGCCCAGACACTATCGTGGTGAGTGAAGTCGGGGTAGAAGTCCATCAGCTCTTCTGTCATTTGTTCCTCTCTGTCGTTCTCTATTTCATATTCGTTGGCGCGGAGAGGTCCGTCATGTTCGGGAGGATCTACAAGAAACCTGTTTTCGTGATCCACGACCACATCGGCACAATCCCACCGATCCGAATCATCTGACGCGGGGTCGAAGACGAAACAACGACCTTGTACGGGAGTATAGTCTTCCTCTTCCGAAGGTCGGTGGGCCTTCATCTTCGTAACCCACACTCCAGGGGATTCTTTGACAGTATCCCACACCTCGAAATCACGGGTACTGAAGGGGTCTCGGAGAGGGAAATATATTGCATCTTCGAGTAGACCTTCCATAAAAGCAGAACCATCGAAATCGTCTTCTTCAAGCTCGATGCGTCGGCCCAGATGTATCTTCCATGTGTCTCCAGTTTTCATTTTCGGGCTACTAAATTCTTGAAATAGGTCGTCGTCGGCCCAGGCAAATATTCCGTCTTTGAAATCGAACGAAAGACCGAAGGTTTCGCACATCAAACGGGTCGCGCCGCGTCGACGTAGTTGTTCGTATTCCTCAGTTCGAGCATAAGGGAAAGAATCAGAGTGATACTCTGATGGCAAAGCTTCGTCCTCAGAGTTGAACTCCAGTAGTGGAGTGGTTCCGCGGGGAACAAGAGAACGGTCAGGATGAATAGCTTGGTTTTCAATACCGATGGACCTCAGAGCCGCTGAAACGTGGTTTGCCTGAACAATATCGAGGAGTAAGAAATATAAAAAACGCGTCCGCAACAAGAAAAAAATACCTCTGAATGCTTATGAAGCTTACCACAAGCAGCGCATTCACCCTCTATCACTTCAAAGCCACAAACCATGCACCGGTAGAACTCTCCGTCATAAAGTGAAGCAGAACCTGTCGCGGTATTATCGTCTAAAATCTCAATATCATCGGAGCCGTCTGAGTATTGGTCCTCTTCTTCGTCCGTGTCAGCGTTCTCGTAGTCGCTTTCGGAACAGAAGGTTGATTCATCGACCAGTGTCTGAATGGCACGCTTTAGGCGCGCAATTTCCTTGTTTTTATTCTTGAGCTCCTGTATATGGGACGTGGCTGAGTAAATACGGCTGTCACAGTACGGGCAACTGGCAGCTACCAACCTTAGCTTGATGCTTAATCTTCGCTTTAAGTTTTTCAGTTTGATTTTCCATATTTACGCGTTAAACAGCAAAAAAAAATAGGAAGATAAGTAAAGATATTAACGAATGAACGGTTGGTGAAGTCGAAGTCAAGAGAACGCGTCGCGTCGATCGTCAGAAGAGCCGAGTGATCCGATTCCGGAATCTAACCGGGAGGCCACAGACACCGAGGCCACGCGACGCGCCAACGATGGCTTTGAACTCCCTTCAGCACTCAAATCGCATACTGTGCACGCTTTTCATCTCATTTAGTCAGCTGAAATCTGGGAACTCTACCAGACGCCCATGTTCTCAAAAAAGTGGAATCCAGACGGAAAGGTGAGAAGTTGAGTCTGCATGATGAAAACCACTTAACCAAGATGGCCAACAGCACGTTTATATCACAGGCGGTAGTACAGGTCTAGGCTTGTCGTTGGCGCAATTACTAACGAAGAAGGGTGCCCATGTGTCTATCGTCGCAAGGAACCAAGATAAGCTAGACAAAGCACTTGCTTCACTTGAAGTATGTCCAATTTTCCGCACAGATTCCGGCTCTGTCTGACTGAAATGTTATTTTCGTTTCAGGAACTCCGTGTTAACCCGTCGCAGATTTTGAAAGCCTACTCACACTCACTGGATACAGCCTCTGCGTCGACTGAGGCACTCGAAGCTGCATGCCATCCATTTGAAGGTCAAGCGCCAGATGCAGTTGTGACATGCGCGGGCGGCGCAGCGCCTGGGTTCTTTGTGGAGTTGGAAGAGAAGGATCTGTTTAATGGAATGCAGAACAATTACTGGGTTCAAGCCTGGACCGCATGGGCAGCTGCAAAGAAGATGGCACAACAGAAGAAAAAAGGATCCAAGATTGTTTTAGTTTCTTCAACACTTGGTTTAATGAGCATGTTAGGATGGGCCTCATATGCGCCAGCGAAGCACGCTTTAAGAGGTGTGTGTTGTTTTCACAATATCTCGTGTATTGGGTGGCACGTTCGCCCGATTGCGCGTGTGTTTGTGGTGGACCTTTCAGCTGATAGAAGGACTTCCACAGGTCTGGCAGATACGCTACATTCGGAAATGATGCTCTACGGAGTATCTGTGTCGATATTCTTTCCACCGACGATGTCAACTCCCGGCCTGGACCAAGAGAACAAAACAAAACCGGCTATTGTTTGGAAAATCGAGGAAGGCGATGGTGTTCTACTGACCGCGGATCAAGCAGCAGTGTCGCTATGGAAGGGCATCGAGAAAGGCGACGCTCATATCACTGCTGATTTTAGTACATCTCTCTTTCGCGCCTCGGGCCGAGGTGCTATGCCCAGGAATAATTGGATCTTGGACGGTCTCTATGACTTTGTGGCTTATGTTCGTGCTTTCTTCTGGTGGCATCATGCCATACCGGGCAATAACCTGATCGCCATCTCGTCTAGATTGCCGTACCATTCTGGCGCGCTGGTGTCGACAACCAAGTTCGAGGACATATTCAAGAGCACGAAGAATATCTCGGAAAGAAGGGCTTTTACGCATAGTACTCGACATGACATTTTTTTCTACTAATTTACATGATCTTTGGTGGAGTAAATACTTGTGAGTATTTTGCTTCGAATGTATGCCTTATCGCCGCCTTGATATCGGCCGATATTTTTTCTATACAAACATACCGATGGCTTCCCACTGACACAGACGAGAAGAATCATATCTGAGCTGGACTTCAATTGTCCATGGGAGTTCTATCGTTCGCATCTGAAGCGACGGCTTGTCCCGCCAGAATATTGATGACGCAAGATAATGATCGCGAATATAAATCCAAGTCTCCCTTCTATCACCTTGATTATCTTCCTTCCTTTCATCCTTTCATCATACATCGTCCTCAGGGTCATCGGTAACGATGACCTCCACGATTGACCCCAAGACTATCGGTAGGGCTAAGCAGCGTCAGCGAAGGCACGTCCGGACTTTGACAGGTGAGTTTCTCCGACGCGTCGTCCATCGAAGCTTGCTGATTATGAAAACTTGCATTATCAAGGATATTTACCCGAGAAAGACGCGACTGGCAAAGAGAAATGGCCTCTGGGTGATGAAAAAACGTGGAAAGGTGCTCTGAGAGACGTTGACAAAGGTACGAACACGATTTCATTGTTTGGGGTTTTGCTTGTTGATGTTCTGGACTCACAGATGTCCCGGAGATCACGAAATCGTTCGTGAACCACGTTCAGACTTCGCTTGCTCGTCAACCCTACAATCTAGGTGGGTATATGCACTCTCAAACGAATGTCTCAGGCTAATATGCCACCAGACACCCTTGGCGCTTATCAGGCCGCTGCCCTCTCCGTTCGCGATAACTTGATCGTAAGCGCCATAACCCCATTCAAAACCGAGTCTAAGTAACAAACCTTTCTCGTTTGCTAGGTCAACTGGAATGAAACCCAACTCAACTACACACGGAAGGCGCCGAAACGCGCTTACTATCTTTCCCTAGAATTCTTGATGGGAAGAACCCTCGATAATGCAGTAAGTCCCCACATATCCACCCCCTTATCCGATCTCTTCTAGAACCCCAACCTGACCATATCAATCACAGCTTCTGAACCTAGGCTTGAAAACTCAATATAGGCAGGGTGTTGAAAATCTGGGATTCAACATCGAAGATATCCTCGGGCAAGAACGCGATGCTGGTCTTGGAAATGGTGGTCTTGGACGATTAGCAGCTTGCTACCTTGACTCTGGTGCTTCTCAAGAGCTTCCATTGTGGGGTTACGGGCTGAGGTACAAGTATGGCATCTTCCAGCAGCTGATCTCGCCTGAAGGCAATCAACTAGAGGTGTGTTTTACCAATTGCTTCGATTTATAACTTGATCTTGATCATCGTGTATTTATTTTTCTGTAGGCTCCCGATCCGTGGCTCGACAATCAGAACCCTTGGGAACTTCCTCGTCTCGATGTTACATACGATGTCCGCTTCTACGGTAGTGCGGAGCGAGCCACCGATGGCTCTAAGCGCGCGGTGTGGTATGGCGGACAAGAAGTATTGGCAGTTGCATACGATGTCATGGTTCCTGGGTATGGAACCAAGTCTACCAACAACTTGAGGTTGTGGGAAAGTAAGCCCAAGAGAGGTTTTGATTTAAATTCTTTCAATGGTTGGTCTCATTTTAGAGAAATAATATCTCTGATGCCTAATCATTGGTCACCTCTAGCTGGAAACTACGAAGGTGCTATCGAATCATCGAATAGTGCTGCGGCCATCACCTCTGTTCTTTACCCCAACGATCACACGTTAGTCCCAATATTTTCTTGCTTGGCTGGATTCTGACTACCTCCTTAGTACTTGTAGGTTATTATTTGACATTGCTTGCTTCATAACTGAGGGTTTGGCTAGTCGGAAAAGAGCTTCGCTTGAAGCAGCAATAGTACGTTTCCTCAATACTTCTTAGGGTTTACCAATCTGATTGTTTTGATATCTAGCTTCTGGACAGCTGCCAGTCTCGCTGATATTATTCGACGATTCAAGAACATTGGCAAGGACATTCGCGAATTTCCTGATTGTAAGCAATCTTTCGAAATAAAATGTGCTTCTGTTAGACTTATGCCCGCAACAGATGTTGCCATTCAACTGAATGATGTTAGTTTTTCAAAAACGATGATTGCTTTAAACCGCTTTCGCTGATAAATTTGGGTCTTAGACTCACCCAACTCTTGCCATTCCTGAGTTGATGCGTATCCTGGTCGATGAAGAAGAAGTTGCGTGGGACGAGGCCTGGGATATTGTCCGCAACACTTTCTTCTACACAAATCACACTGTGTTACCCGTACGTTGTTGTGTGACCTTCCTTATGAATAAGCCTGACCTCGCCCCCAGGAAGCACTCGAGAAGTGGCCCATTTATCTCCTCGAGAACTTGTTGCCCAGGTTTGTCCAAACTTTTATCATAATGACATGATTTAGGAACTAATCTTTCCATTTAGACATCTGCAAATTATCTATGATATTGTTCGTCATTCGCTCGCAGGTTCTTTACTACTACTGTCTGACTCCTTTACTCTAGAATCTGTTCGTTGTTTTCTCTGACTATTTTAGGTTGATATTCAGGGGTTTTTGCATACAGATTATTCCTTCAAGCCGTAGAGAAGGTCTATCCCGGAGACCGAGAACGCTTAGCTAGAATGTCGCTGATCGAGGGTAGGTGCATTTCGATTACTTTTTGAGCGTGTTTTACTGAGTTCTGCAGAGGGCCCACTTAAACAAGTGCGAATGGCGCATTTGGCCTGTATCGGAAGCCGCAAAGTCAATGGTGTTGCTGAGGTAAGTTGTCTTACGAGTATATGTTACTGTTCTAATACATTTTATGTAGTTGCACAGCGAGCTTGTGCAAACGACAATCCTCAAGGACTTCGTAGAGTTTGAAGGCCCGAACAAGTAAGAATATTCCTTTTTCATGTGGCTCATAAATGGACTAAAATTTACCTCAGATTCTCCAATGTCACTAACGGAAGTAAGTAACAATCGTCTAGATTTTTCAGCTTCAACTAATAATCCAAAAGTTACTCCTCGCCGTTGGCTCGATCAAGTATATATCGCTCAATCGTATAAGCTGGAACCGATTTTAACCACAATTTTAGTGTAACCCGGAACTCAGCAATCTCATCTCGAAGACGCTCTCAATCGACAAGGGTATTTGGCTCAAGGATCTCAGCAAAATTGAAGGCCTTCTCAAGTTCGTTGACGACAAGAAATTCTGCGCAGAGTGGGCTGCCATCAAGCAACGCAACAAAGAGCGTTTGGCTAACTACGTTCAGCAGACGCTTGGGTTGACCATTCGAACAGACGCTATGTTCGATGTTCAG
Source organism: Crepidotus variabilis (assembly GCA_015657495.1). Taxonomy (NCBI): domain Eukaryota; kingdom Fungi; phylum Basidiomycota; class Agaricomycetes; order Agaricales; family Crepidotaceae; genus Crepidotus; species Crepidotus variabilis. The sequence continues at coordinate 204,846 of MU157874.1, read as the reverse complement.
ATTAAAGTAACACTCTTGCAAGTGAAGCTTAGTTGATCGCTAAATCTCCATTGCTAGCGTATCCACGAGTACAAGCGCCAAACTTTGAACATCTTGGGTGTTATCCACGTTAGTTGACTCTGTTCCAATCAGGACCTCTCTTCTAACAGATCTCGCAGAGATACTTCACTCTCAAGCAGATGAAGCCTGCTGAGAGGGCCAAGGTCAACCGCAAAGTCGTCTTCTTTGCCGGAAAGGCTGCTCCTGCGTGTACGTACTTTTTTTTTTTACTCTCTAGAAGGAGGCTTAGGAAAACCCAATAGATTACATCGCAAAGCTGACCATCCGTCTCGTCGTGAACGTCGCTCGTGTCATCAACGCCGACCCCGATACCAAAGACTACCTCCAGCTCTACTTCTTGCCCGATTACTCCGTGTCGTTGGCTGAGGTTCTGATTCCTGCTTCTGATATCAGTCAGCATATCTCTACTGCTGGAACTGAAGCTTCCGGTACCTCCAACATGAAGTTCTGCTTGAATGGAGGCTTGTTGTTGGGTACCGTTGGTATGCGTTCCCTTCCTTATAGAGTATATCATGAAAGCTGATACAATATTCTGAACAGATGGTGCTAACATTGAGATCGCTGAAGAAGTCGGCGAGAGTAATGTCTGTAAGTAACGAACCTCAATTCATCATGTTGCTTGTTCTAACCATACGCTGTAGTCTTCTTCGGCCACCTGACTCCGTACGATCAACCTTTTGATAGGTGACTGTTTAAGAGCTCTGATAACATTGTCTGTAGAGCGGTCGAGGATCTTCGATACCAACACGTCTACCACGCCATCCCTCTCGAACAGAAGTGCCCTGCTTTAGCCAACGTCATCCAGCAGGTTCTCAATGGTGTCTTTGGTGATGCGCATGTATACGAACCTTTGTTGAACACGATCAAAGAATCCGACTACTACCTTTTGTCTGATGACTTTGATTCCTGTACGTGATTCACCTTCGCCTTCATGACGCGACATGCTAACTGATGATTTTAGATATCGCTGCTCTCGCTATGGTTGACGAGGCTTATCTCAACAAGGAAGAATGGGTGAAGAAGTCGATCTCCACGACTGCCAAGGTAAGGTTCACCAAAGTTGAAAACAGAGAATCATACTAAATCTGTCAACCAGATGGGCAAATTCAGCTCTGATCGGGCCATTCTGGAGTACGCAGAGACTTATTGGAACATCGAACCTTGCCCCGTCAAAGACAAGCTCAAGGCCTAGATCAACGACTTATCTATCTCTTTCGCATCTGGACATTTGTTGCTCTCGACCTCACTAACCCTCAAGATGTATCAGTTCTTAGTACTCTCACTTTGTAGATGTCGCTTTCAATAAAATGAATATACAACCAACTTTTCAGCAATATAAAAGCCGGGAGGGGAAAAGCATGCTGACTGAAGGTGAAATAAATAGGTGGTAAACATATCCAAAAGTAAGTGATAATTGATGGTGAGTAGAGGGTCGAATGCAAGATAGGTGACCGGGAATGAAAAGAAATCAGGTACACCACTGACTGTCCAACGCAAACGGGAATCGTAAAAGTCGTAAAAATAAGAAATGATTACTTTAGGTCGCCAAGTACTAGAAACTCAGATACAAACGAAATACTGAAGCGAATAAATCAGGTGAAATGCATGGATGAGTAAAGAGGGTATTAATGGTAAGAAAACTGTGAGAAGCGATAGGACGGAAAGAACAGTAATGTGGACACGATATATAAATGCTGTACAAAGTGTCAAAAAGAATGGAGATTCTGGTTCTGGGTAATTAATCTTCCTCAACGAGGACGGATGGTTCGAGGTCTGCGACCGTAACAGGTTCTGTGTATTTGTTTAAGTAGCTTTTTCGCCAGAAAGAACTTAAAAATTACCTGTAGTTTTAGAAGGGGTGTCTTCAACTTCAAGAGCCAGTTGTTTCGCTGCTTCTAGAACAACAACGGTCTTATCTATAGAAAAACTCAATTCGCTGATTATCCGATAAGTTTAAGTTCAAAATTACGCACCAGATTCCTCAGTTCCCGCCTTAGCGTGCTGATGATCATCCTTGGACTGCTCTGAGTCAGCTTTCTCGTCACTTTCGTCTTCATTGTGTACAAGAACAGTCTCAGCTTCGGCTACTTGTTCAAGCGTATCTTTCGCCTTGTCTGAGGCCGTAGGTGCATCTTCATTTAGAACTTCGTCCTTGGCCGAAGTATCATCTACGACTGGTAGAGCAGGAGATTCGTCCTCGAGTTCAACGTGATCCTCTCTGTCCTCAGCTATAGAATCGTTCTCGTTGGCGCCTTCAGCAGAAAGTTTGGCGAGAATGGCGTCAAGATTTTCGATATGTGGATGTGCTCCCCCAAGTCCGTTGTCGTCGTCGTCGACTGTAGGGTCTTCTTGAGTTGGAGGCTCTTCAGCAACTTCAGCTTCGACTTGTACTTTCTCAGTAGTGCCAGCGTCCTTGACAACCTGCGGAACTTGTTCATCGACTGATACCTCCACAGCGGTCAGAGATTCCTCAGGTTTCGACCCCACATCAGTCTCTTCGCCAGTGCTAAGAGTAAGTTGAGGTCCTGGAGTTAAGCCAGATTCGATGACGTGTTCAGCAGCTTTACTATGTTCACCTGCAGCAGGTGCTTCGGTATAAACCTCCTCAGAAGATGGCTCGGGTTCTGGAAGAGATACAGTGACGGTATCGACTGGCTCGTGGGTTGGTTCAGTTTCAATGACTGGAACAGGGGGTAGTTCGACCAGAGCCTCCTTGGATGTATCTTCAGGGATAGCGACTGGTTCGGTGTGAGGCTCATTAGAAACAATGCTAGCTGTTGACTCCTCGGTCTTGGGCGAGTCCTGGTCTCCTTCGACTGTTGTGGGTGGTTCAGAGAGTTGAGCTGGATCGGCTTCAGGGTGCTGAGGTGTAAGAGTATCGTCATGGCCTGAGCCGGTCGCGTCAACTTCAGCAACGGTGGGTTCGGGTTCCTCTGGGATCGATTTGCTTTCTTGTGATGGTTCAACACGGGCTGTTTCAACTTCTGGCTGAGCTTCTTCCTGTTCAACTGAACGTTCGGTCGGCAGTGCAGGCTCCTCTTCAACAGGGTTAGTTTCAACCTCAACTGGCGCTTCTTTATCTCCACCATGGAGTTGCGTTTCCTCTCGGCCTGCAGCCTCTTGTTCAGCAACTGGTTCAGGGGAGGTTGAATCAACTTTTGTGGTGGGTTCCTCGCCGTCTATCGGAACTTCGTCTTCAGGAATGCGTTCCGGTTCCGAAGTATCGCGATGTTGGTCGTCTACAACGGCATCTTCGACCACATTCAAAGGTTCCTCGGTATGGGAAGAGGTATGCTCGTTAGCAATGGCCATCTCGCTCTCCTTTGGTTGCTCGACTGGGGCTTCATGCTGTTGTTCATTTTCGGTGATGGGCTGATCCTCTTCGTGTACGCTTCTGTCGGCCTCTTCAGCGACTTCTGGATTTGGGACCTCAGGAGCGTCGACTAAATCTGTGGGCTGAGATTCGATTGATTCCTCTGCTGAAGCGACTTTGTCATCCGGAAGAAGAACCGAATCGATCAAGGATGAATCGGCTTCGTCGACTTGTGGTTCAGACAGGTCAACATCTGTATGTGGCGGGGCCGAGGTTTGCGGTGTCTCGTCTTCTTGCTGGGTAGCAGCTACCTCGTGGTGTTCGGCAGGTGCAACTCGCCCAAGAGCATCGTCTTCAGCTTCTGTAGCGGCGATTGTGTCGTCAGCAATCAAGACTGGGTCGACGTCCAAAGTAGCAACATCTTCAGTTGCAGGATGTTCGTTGGTGGTATCAGGGACAGGTTCTAAGATAATTATCAAAAATAGGTAGTTGAGAATAGAAAAGTGTAAGCACCTGTTTGGATTGATGGTTCCTCTTCACTAGCGACTTCGACCACAGGTAGAGGCTCTTCGTGTATACTGGTTACAGCAACATCTTCAGTCGAAGGTTCGGCTAACTCATTCGAACTCTCGTCGTCAGCTGCTGGTGCCGGGGTCACTTCAGAAGAGACGAGAGCAGCAGCAGGCTCTTCCATTTCTGGCTCGACCTGTTCTACGACGCGACCCTCTTCAGCATTCGAAGGATGTTTTGAGACTTCAGACTCTTCGATGGGTACTGCAGCTGGCTCTTCGATGGCAGGTTCAGCGACTGTTGGCGCTGCATCGACCTCGGACACAGGTGCATCGAGAATATCGTTGGGAATCGCCGCTTCTTCACTTAAATCTTGGTTGTCGCCCTCAAGTCGTTGGGTTGTTGCAGAGAAGACTGCTGCATCACTTTCTTCAGGATTATGTGGTTCATTAACCTCTGCTACGGTATCTTCTTCAATCACTTCTGGTACTATGATAGCTTCTTCGACTGCAAGTGGTTCTTCAACGGAAGACTCGGCTTCAGGCGCAGTAGTTTCTGCTTCAAGTACAGGGGTGTCCAGTGATTTGTCGCTAACACTCTCGTTGATTGGACCATCGGCGACATCCAAGCGTTCTGTTTCTCCCTGAGGGATAGCTGACGAATCAGTTTCTTCGACATGCGTCTGAGAAGGCTGAGCAGGATCTTCCTGAACATCAACCGCTGAAGGCTCAACTGGAGTTTCTTCTTCAACTGGACCATCAGCGGTGGCCGCCAGCTCGTTTAATACTTCTGGTACGACAGGTTCCTCGACTTCTGGTACAACGACATTGATTTCTTCAGCCTCTGCGGGAGGCTCGGCAACCGCTTCTTTCTCTTCAACTTCAACAACCTCCGCAGGAGCTTCCGGAGCCGGTTCAAGAATAACTTGGCCTTCCTCAGCGCTGATGGAGGGGTCAATAACTACCCCTTCTTCCTCGACAGGTGCATCGTCAACAGCGACAGTTTCCTCGACAGCTGGCTCGGTAGGGACGTCGACACCTTGATGAATAGGCTCGGGGCTTGCCTCGACTTCAACAGGAGTAGCCTTACCCTCCACTTCCGTTGCATCACTTTCCTCGAGAGGCACGTGGGTTGATTCATCTAGCTCGATGGCGCCGTTCGCTTCATTATCAACCAGCTTAGGCTCGACAGAATCGACAATAATCGAAGGAGTTTCGACAGCTGGCTCGGAAGTTATTTCGACGTCCTCTTTATAAGTAGCTTCTGGGCTCGCCTCAGCCTCAACAGGAGCGACTTCTCCCTCCACCTCGGTGTCCTTTACTTTCGTCGCATCTACTTCAGGTTCGAGAGGTACGTGACTGGATTTATCCAGCCCCAGAGCGTCGTCTGCCTCATCATCAACTGGCTTGGGTTTAACAGAATCGATAGTAATTGAAGGAGTTTCCTGTTCTTGAGCTTCTTTGACCTCAGCGGCGCTAAGGGAAGGACCATCGACAACTGGTGGTGACTCTACATGTTGCGAAGGCTCTGCAAAATCAACAAGATCCTCAGCAGAAGCATGAACTTCTGGTTCGGCAACCCGTTTTGGAATTGCGACCTCTTCGACAGCTTCAGGCTCAACAGGATGTTGTGCATCAACTGGAGCTGATGCCGAAGGTGCGATGTTCTTGAATTCAACAATGGGTGCAGTCTTGGCCTCTTTTTCGACAGCAGGAGACGCCATAGTCGATTCCTCAACGGCGGAAGGTAAACGTTCCTCTACAATACTTTCGGCCTCCTTATCAGCTTGGTGAGGAATGGAAGGCGCAGCAGCATTATCCTCTTCAACAGATGGCTCGATTGCTGCAGCTGCTGGGAAGTCCTCTTGCTTAGGAGTAATCTCTTCGTCATGAGCCTCAACCTTAGGCTTACTTGTAGCTTCCTTTCCTTCTCTCTCTGGAATCTCGGATTTGGAATCCTCATCCTCAACCGTAGGGGCTACCTCCTCCGATGCCTTGAGCTCTTCAGCAGGTCCTACTTCTTCCTCAGTCTTTGCCTCTTCCATAGGTTTAACAGTATCTTCTTCGGAAGGTAATATTGCGGTAACGATACCAGGTACCACCGCTCCAGCGGCAACCGCACTGGCAGCAACAGCAGCAACTTTCGCAGTAGAGCTAGTACTTTCATCTGGGGTCTCTTTGGGAATCGTAGCGGGGACCTGAACTTCGTCCTTCTGCACCTCCTTCTGTGTTTCCTTCGCTTCCTTCGCCTCCCTATCTTTCTCCTTCTCTTTCGCCTGCCTATCTTTCTCCTTCTCTTTCGCCTCCTTATCCTTCCCAACTATCTTCAACCCAAGGTCGGAAATGTCGAACGACTTTCTCTTCTTTTTGGGAGGAGTCGAAGTGGGCGTAGGTGACTTTGTTCTCTGTTTATCCTTCCCAGAACCTTTGACCGTTCCTGCACCCTCTTCCTCAACAACTTCACCCAACTCTCCCAGCTCGCCAACCTTCTGAACAGGCGTCTTCCTGCCTTTCAAAGACCCAACAGACGAAGTAGATGCAGATCTGGAGACGGGATTCCAGAAACTGAATCTCTTCTTTGCGCTTTGTGGGGAAACGGGACTCATAGCGGTTTCGGATTGAGCGGTTTGTAAAGGAGGTGCAGTGTAAGTAACACCAGGCGTGGAAGGAGGTGTTGGTGAACGGACGGTAAACACCTGCTCGAGAACAAGATACTTGACCGTCTGTTTTGTCTCTTTCTTATCTGTCTCCTTCGCTTTGCCTTTACTATCTTCACTCTCAACGCCAGCATTTCCCTCTGCAACTTCTTGACTTGTGCTCCCCTGTCCTCCTCCACCGAACGCAAGTTCCTCAACAACGCCTTTCTTGAACTTGCAGATAACAAATGTCGGCCAATCTTTCGACACAGGATCTAACAACGCGTCGCTCCAGAAATCCACAAACGCTTCGTCGAGTTGAATAATAGACATATGCGATGGCTTGATCGCGAGAGACGATGTTCGACGTGGACGCAGCGCTTGAGAATTTTCTCCATTCGGGTTGGCATTAAAATAGGACGCGCCATTCGAATTCGACGAATTCGAAGCATTCGAAACACCACTCTGGCCTGAGCTGGAGCTGTTTACAAGTTCCATCTTTGGCGCTACCAGACCTGCGTTCACACCAGCACCGACTCTCTGCACTTCCCCACTCTTCCTGGGCCCCCACTTGCCTGATAACTTCCTACTGACCCCACTCGGCGACTCAACACGGCTAGGAGGCTCAGTCCTCTCCACATCCGTGTCAAATAACGTACTAGCCAACGGCGGAACACTGCTCTCAAAGCCAGAAGTCGAGAAATGTTCCCAGCTTGCAGAACCGTTGGCTCCACCATTTGTCTTTGGGTTGATATTTAACGCCAATGGCGAAAGCAACGCAGACGTCGGATCGCCTTTCTTGCTTCCCGCGCTCGCAGGAGACTGAGCGGCGATACTCTTCAACAACTCGAAAGCAGGTGTCTTTCTGCCTTCCTTTCTTTTCTCTCCAACGAGCTTCAGCAACCGGATCGTATCATCAGCAAATACGCTGCTTAGAGGTGCTTCAGTGCCAACTCGTTGTGCTGTGGACGTTATAATTTGCCAGAGAGCTATAAATTCCTCATTCGTTGGCGATGATGCAGTTGAGGAAGGGGAAAAACTGGTCGAAGGTGAGACGCTAGAAGAAAGCGCGTCCGCTATCAAAGTAGAAGGGTGTATGCGGTGTTTGTGTTTATGCTTCTGCTTGCTGGTCCCTGTAGTTGTCGAGGGTAGCTCATACGCTATCCTCACATAAAGCGCGTCGTGTGACGAAGTGGTGAATTGGGGTCTCTGAAAAAGTCCGGATGTGATATGCCGGTCCGTGGAAGGTGGCGACAATCCTTGGGTATATGGGTATTTCCGAACAAGCTCGAGAAGCCGTGTGGGCATGCGTCTGTCTGTCGATTCATCCCTACAAGCAAAAATACGTTAGCACCCATTCGGAAAAGCGTATATATGCGGAAAACCAAAGACAACAGACCTTATCCTAGCCAAAAACAGATGTTCCAAGATCCTTCCAGTCCTCTCCCATCTTTCATAAAGTGCTCTCCAGTCCTGTGCTTCTCCGAATTGTGTGGGTCCGGTCAACAGCCATAAGCCGAATATTTTGGACAGCTTGCTCCCGCTCGTTCCATTCGTCTCACTAAACGCCGCCAAACTTGAGAATATCTCCAACGTTGCCACGAGTAACTCCAAATGCTGGGTAGGAACCTTGCCACTTACGGCCAGATGTTGCGAGAATGCTTTCGGAGGGTAGTTCGCCTCCGCTTCAGAGGAGATGAAAGATTGGTACCATTCTTCACCTTCTGATGTACCGAATGAGCCATTATCGAGCTGAAGATGCCTCAAGCCCCAGCGCAGGACAGCTGCAACATCGTGTATTGACCTTGTAAAGTTCAGCTCGTCCTCAAATGATGACGAGGGAGATGCGGTAGATGAAAGCGCCGTTGATGGAGATAGTGTGATGACAGGTACTGGTGCGGCGGAGGGAGAGTGTCCGTTGTTAGTCGCGGCGGATGAAGACGAGTTGAGGAACAGCGAAATAAGTCGCCGTTGTGTGTCTGGTGAAGCAGAATACCAGTGTGGGGTCATGATGCCGAGAGTCTCGAGACCTGATAAGGGGATTGGCGTTAGTTCCGTTGGTTATCATACTCCGATTACACAGGATAGGAAAAGTGGATGCACACGTACCCCGAGCTGTAATAACCTTCGAACAAGCCCTAATAAGCACGAGCGCCTCAAGAGGATTCAACCTTCTCTGTCCGATGACCGCATCCGAGAGAACAGAGTCTGCTTGGAGGAAGTCTGCAGTTGTATTTGCTGCTATAGACGAAGATGGTTCACCCTTGCCGGTAGAGTGAGAGTGCTCGAAATCGAGTTTGAGATGTGGAAGAGTGTCGAGTAGCCTCCTATGCTGGACTTCAGGTGACGAAGGCCGCGATTTGGCTTTGAATAACCCAAAGACATTTATGTCTTTGTCTTTATCCTTCACTGCTACTCGTCCAGGGCGCGAATTGGCCAACTTCCCTCCCCCATTTCCGCTCAATGGCTTCCCAGTCGAATCCAAATCGAAGCGCGTAGCACTGGGCGAAACGTTTGGCGAAATAGCTTCAAATCTCCCTTCCAATAGTTCACCGGGGCTTAGAGGTGAAGTTACGTGTGATGTCTCTGCGTTTTCATGCTCATGGTCGTGGTCGTGCTCATGGTTCTTCCGTCCAAATACTTTGGACAAAAATGAAGGCATCGACGATATCGCGATAGGACCTTAAGATAAAAATCAATAAAATGTAAGCCAATGCGCACAATGACAACTTTAATTTCGCGTGCTCAAGGGAACGGGAAACTTACGGGCAGCTCACCCTCGAGGCCAGGGTGAAGTGGGTGGTCAGAGGAACTGTGAACGGCAGACCGCGAAGCACGGTTCCTTGTCGTTGATCCCGTTCAAGCCTCATGGTAGACACGTGCATCCATTGTCGGGGTCTGAATATTTTGAGGCTCGATGATCAGCGGGACGAATTTAGCAACACCGATTCCTTTTCGACAACGACAAGCGACAGCGATTATGATTGTCGTGCGGGCATTTGTCGAATGCGAGCCTTCCATGATGAATCCTATGTAGATTCTACAACTACTTTCAAGCTTGCTTCAACAGCAATTTTGACATTGAGACTTGGACCTTCGGACCCTCCTTGACGGTCTTTGTTGGAGCCCCTTTGGGCTATCACCGTTTCGGCTTCCTTGGCTGGTCTGCTGTAATTTGTGGCTATGACACCGTCAAGCCAAGTCAAAAAGCTATAGATATTTCGAAGACGCCTCAGGAGCTCATGAGTATCTCCCAATGATTCCCCTCGCTCGTATATTGAGTTATCAGTTAGACTCACCGTAATTCTGCAAAGGGGCTTAAGTTATCCACACAGGTCGCCTCTGAGATGACTGATGCTTTTGAGTATTGGAAAGCACCATGGACTGTATAAAAACATTTTCAAAATCATCCCTGCCTTTCAACACAAATAGATTTGTGTTATCTTCAAATTTTCATGTTTCGGTCACTGGCCGTGCTCGAACAAGGTCGCACTGCACACTAGAATGAGGGATCTGTTGGGAAGTAAACCCATTCTTTGTTTACTAATACAATTTCTTTATAGTAGCTATTAGCAACGTTTGAGTTTGAATTAGCTTTCGTTCTTCACTATTGTGTGATTCCGGACTTAGTAAGCGCCCAAGAAGCGCCCATGTTTAGCCACAATATCCGAGTGGGCTTGAGCAACAGCGCCTGAAACCAAAGCGTAATAAATTGCTCAATCGAAAATTTGCTTATTTCGTTGACACCACAAATTTACTTGAAATTGACTGCTAATCATCAGACACTACGATGTCACCATGGTCGTTACAAGTAGTGAATTAGAGTTCCACTGACAAATTAGAGGATCGTGATAACTTACGTGTGGGCGCATGAGCGTGTTCCATAAACTGCGTCAAAATATCAACAAAATCCTCCCAGCTTGCCGAGGCCAGCGTAGCGGTGTCCTCCCTCGAGACCAATTGAACACCAACCGGTAAGAACATGTTTGCATATTGCATAAAGCTCTGTACCAAGTCAGCCAGCCCGCATTGGTGGAGGATCGTCCTTAACCTCGACTTCAACTGATGGAACAAGAGACTTATACCAACGACAGAGCAAAATCCAACCTCCGTCTTCCAACACGATTTCTCCACCATAAATCTTTCGCTCGATCAACGTGGATTATCGAAAATGGCTGAGAAACCCACAAACTTGAGAATGCTTGACGTGCTTCGCATGATCGGCCGACCCTTTCCAATCCGCTTTTTGACATTCCCTACCGCAGTACCTCGCAATGCCACACCTAGAACACGCTTTAAAATCGGCGCCTATGAGTTGAATGGATTTAGGACATCCAGGAGCGAAGCAGCACATCTTTTTCCACAGTAGGTGTAATGCTTTCAAGAAAAAGATCCGACTTTCCTTGGCGTCGGTGTCGTCACGACCCAAATCCTCGAAGATATCCACGCAGCAAGCTGCCTTTTCCGCTGTCAAAAGCTCCGGGTGAACGGCGACCATCTTAGACCCGTTCGCAGTGACCGGTTATTCCTTCAAGACCCTCCGAAGGTAATGATATCAAAGGGCGTGTGTCATTTCCTGAACGGTCTTCCATCGCTCAGAACTCTTCATCGAGTCTGGAATTCTCGAATCGTCCAGCAGGTATGCCATCATCGTGAAAAGTTGAAGTAGCTTCAAGCGAATTGGTCAAAAGAGAATTTGTCGATCCTCATTTGTCATGACATGTCGAAAAGTTGTTTCGATGAAGTAGCTTGAGACGATAGCAAAAGCGTTGACCATCCATTGAACAAGATCCTTGCGTGAATACAGGCTGGTATTTGAGTCGTCAACGCTTTTGAAAGCGACTATCGATTCGTGTATGACCTGTCGAGCCAGCGAAGTTACAACTGTAGTTGAAACAGAGCTTCGAATAAGATGGGGAACAATCGACGTTCCACACATTTCGGTCAGCGAGCTCGCCAACATGACAACTATTGTCTTCGGTATCAAGGAAGACCACCGCTCCAAGGCGCGTATAACTGCCTCGGCACATACTTCAGTAATGTCTGCGTCAGCTTGGTCCGTGGAAGATCCTTCGAGCGCTTCATTTTTGACAAGCAAGAGCAATTCTTAAGGAGAGTACGGCCATAGTTGATCTCCTTTGTAAAGCGGCAGTGAGGCGCGAGTGCGAGTTGTATAGGAGAGCATATCCATCATAACTAGTATCAAGATGACACCGAGGGTTTTAGCGGGTGAATTTTCCAGTTCTGTGATAAGAGGAAATTGCTTGGACGTTTGCGATTTAAATGAGGCGGCCGACTCGGAAGATCCACGAGCAGGGGGTGCTCTATTTAATCGATTTTCAGGTGGCGTGGTCTTCCAAGTCGATGGGGGGAAATGACCTATGATAAAGTACGAACTCGCCACGTCTCGACCTGCTCCTTTCAGGTAATGTAGCGAGATTACAACTTTTTCCTTTGGAAATATCACGCCTGTATCTTCAGTCTTCGAGCAAGGACAGGCCGACGTATCGCCAAGCTGATCTATGAGGATCATCATTTCTTCTTGAGTACGAGGTTTCACCAGAAAACGGAGCATCGCCGTCCATACGAGGGCGTCGTCGTCATCTGTCCTTTGGACTGACATCCCTGGTGGGTGTGTATACTTCGGGAATTTTTTGGCGCGAATCACGTTATGCGCACCTAACGTATCCGGCTCGCGGTCGAGAAACGGCGTGCGCGTTTCAATTAAGGCACCAGAGAGACATGGACCACAGTATCGTTTCTTGGTTGTGTTTTTGCATAGACTATCCGGCGAAGCGTTTTCGTAGGCTTAGAGTGACTCAAGAAACAACTTTTACGGAGAGGTTTCGCTTTTTGAAGCTTTGTTCTAGGCGAGTTGTAGTGCAAAAATGTTTGAGGCAAAGGCATTGACACGACTCAGAAAATGGAAAGCAAGATTAAGAAGCCTTCTCTGTTGAGACTGCCCAAAAGAGGTTCCCGATCGAAATAGCCAAACAACTCACACGTCAAAGCGGTTGATTTGAGTGGGAGGTAACGCGCTGACAAGCATTTTTATTACTGAAGATTCTTTGAACCAGGTGTTCAGATAACGTAGTCGAGCTGGTCAAAAGAGAAATTCAAAATTCAAAACAAAGTGAAGTTCAGATTGACTCGAGGTTGCTGACAAATTCTCCCACACATCGTAGACGTGACTCTTTTCGTCCCTGACCAATGACCACGACAGTCAACGTTTGAAAATGATTAAGCTAATAGTTTTACAGTAGTATAGCATTCGATAGTTCGTTCACGATCTCTATGAATGCTCTGATGCAAAAATTATTTCTGCGGGTTTTTGTCAGTTTCCATTTAACAGAAAATTGCGATTAACAGATGATCTTAGCCAAGACGGTATCTCCGAGGCCGAGTCAGCTGAAGCGAGACGGAGTGGAGTGGAGGTTGGCTGAGTCCGTCGAGTGCTATGAGGTGGGACCTGCTGCATGTCTTGTTTGTTACTTTCTTTGACAAGTGGTCGTTGCTGAGAAGTCTTTTACAACGATGAGCCATAGCTTCACTCATGTATGGCATGCCGACGATATTTGTGGTCCCAGCGCCAATGATTTGAAGCAAGGAGTGGAACGGCCATTCTTCAAGTCACTAGTCACCGGCCTTGTCAAGCACCCAGTCACATCAATCTGTTTGTCATTGGCCATGATAGTACAATATCTTGAGACGAGGGATGGAAATTTGATTAACTGCTCATCCGAGCCTTGGTGCTATCTGTATGGGGAATGTTACTTCGAAAGTAGTCACATCGCGGTTGAACTGCTATACGTTTGTTTTGCAAGAGCATATTTGAGTAATTTTAGCTGATTGTGGCCCCACATTGGGCTGTAGTTTAAAATGTATTCGTACGGTGAGCTCTCAACTCTAAAAGCGCTGAAATACATGGCTAAGCGAGTTTTTCATATTCCAAACCCACTAAAATCGCTTCGATGCCCATAAGATTTTACTATTTCAACACCTTATAGATGAATGACTTACGCTTCAGAGCATTGGCAGCAAACCTCAAATTGCAACAAAATGTCCTCGAAGTCCTGCTAACCCTTTAATACCTCTGGTCGAGGAGCTCTGGACGAAAGTGCATCGGCTGGGACTTCGCGGTCAGACATCCACAAAAAGAGATTAGTACACCATCCTGAAGAAGAATCTCGTCCTCGAGAACAACCTTCTTCGCGAAACAGATTTTGTCGTGACTTGAAGAACCTTGGAGGAACTTACTCAGTAGCCTACAGACTTCAGAATGCTTTAAGTTTTCGTTTTCGATCGGTTTTCCAGAGTACTTGAATCCCTTCCAGTCCGACTTCTGACATCTCCGACCGCAGTATCTAGTAATACCACACCCAGAGCACGATTTGAACTCGGCGCCAACAAGCTGAATAGATTCGCAACATCCAACTGCAAAGCAGTAGGTCCCCTTCAAGAGCGACTCTAGCACACCCAAAATGAATTCACGAGCATCCTTGACTTTGTTACCCGTGGAGGTAGGAGGTTCGATAAGTGACCACCGGTTCTCCGCGATTTGGAGGTCAGGATTTCCTTCTAGTAGTTGCGGATGGCAAAGGATTGTTGCTGAAGTGTTTCCCATTCCCCGCTCTTCCATTAAATATATTTTGACCTGGACATAACACAAGTCTCTCATTAACCTCCAAAGCCCCTTCCATCGTTCCGAGTTTCTAACCGATTTCGGTATTCTTGAGTCACAGAGGAGGTACAGTGACAGATTGGAAAACTGATCCATTATCAGCGGCGACGTCTGAAAAGCTGCTTCTTTCCATTCTCTCGGGGTGTCATCGAGGATGGCTATCGTTCGAGTGTAAGTCACGACCGAACGAAGACTTTGATATATCCATTCGCTGAGCTCTTTCTGCTTCGTTTGATGCAAGAACGATTTTTCGCTGTCGTCAATTTTTTGTGAAGTGGCCATGGCGGTCTCAAAAAGATCTCGCGCGAGCGAGAAGACGACCTTAGTAGTGAACGGAGTGCGGATAACGCCAGGGATGATCATGGGTCCACACATCTGGACGTAAGTGTCCAACCCCGCAATCAGCAGACTCTTTGGTATCCAAGCAGACCACTTTTCCAGAGCTTGTACCAGTGTAAAAGAGCATGTATCAAGGTTCTCCCAGCAAGATGAAGCCGAGTCTTCGGGTAAGTCGCCTTTGGCGAGTAGAAGAAAGTCTCGAGGAGAGTAAGGCCAGAGTCGCGACCGCCCTTTGGCAAAAGAGAAGGAAATGCGATCTTCGATGGTTTTGGATAGTTGTATAAAAAGGTTCATCAAGAAAAAGACTCCAGGTGAGATTTTGTCTAGCACGTCATTCGGCCTAAGAGGCGGTAGGTAATCAAGCCCTTCGATGGCGGCCTGAGCAAGAGGTGCAGATCTGAGGCTTCGGAGAGAAGGAAATCGGTTGAGCTTACCCTGTGGGTAACTCTCAGGTTGAAGTTTCTGGGACGAGAGATTCGGAGGGAGGTATCCAAGTTGGTCAAAAAGCTTCGATGCGCGTAAGCCATTGCAACGAAGGTCGGAAAGCCGGATCCTCACGCCGCGTCGAATAGGAAAAAGTGAAGCCTCATCCAAAGACACACCGAAGTGTCATCAAGCCGTTTGAGTAGATTTTCGATCTCGGTTTTGTCGCGCGGCTGAACAAAGAAACGCAGGAGAACGGTCTAGTAACGACCTTCCGAGTCGTCGATCTCTCGAAGCTTCGGTGCGGCTGAGCGAGATCGCGGGCATTTGTCGTCTTCCGTGTCTGACATGTGAATATGAATCAGCGCGCCTGAGAGACATATGGCGCAGCCGGCTGTTTGTTTTGAGATTCTTTTCTGAACAACGCCCGCCCCATATGCCTCTAGAAATCCAAGCAGATAATGTCGAAGAACATATTTCAATTCTGTAGGCCTCTCAAGCCGAGAGCCAAAGGTCATGGAATTTAACTCGAAGTAGCGAACTTATAGAAGCTAGGTCGAAGAACTGTCGGCGAGGTGAGGGAACCAACAAAGGCGTTACGACGCAAAGGAAGGGGTGGCTAACAATGTGACCTGTAATCTTATCTTATCACTGGTACATAGTTGCACAAGGCAAAGATCGCTTCTGACTTTTCTTGCCCAACCAACATCCTGATAGGCTAAGTAGCAGCTTTGTTCAAGAGATTTTTAGCGTATCTAAGCACGCATGTAATTAGTAGATAGATTTAAGTTGTAATATCTCCGAAGAGATTTCATGTCTGCTCGTATGAGGCAGCAGAAGACAGTTATCGGCTTTCGCCGGGTGCCATTCTCACAGCGGCTGTTGTTGCCTTTCCGTCCTGGTCATTTGCCATTCTCTTCGAAAACGTTCTTTGCCTTCTTTTCGGCATTTCTCAGCAATGCGATAGGAGCTTCTAGAAGTTGTAAACTATACTCTGTTTGAGAGTGTCATTAATCGCAGTTATGTTGTGGAAGTGTTCAAACTGCCAGCTGAGAAGGACTGAGAAGTGTGAACTCAGAGTCAGATCACAGTGACGGTCTTGGTTAAAACCACTAGGGTTCAACCCTTCCTTTGTGTAACCTTTTTTACTTTCCTTCGAATTTGAAACGATTGAGTTTTCATAGGACTGGTGCTCATATGATCCTCTTGACCGTAGCGACGCGCTAGTTTCTCCGAAAAAAATATTTATTCATATGAATGGACAACCATGAATGTCCCATCGGATGCACTCTGGACAACTTCTCCCAACTCAAACTTCTTGCTTATTTCTACATCTCAGAACTCGCTCCTCATTCATCCGTACCTTTACCGGTAACATGTGCTCAGGTGGTCACCTTGATTGACGGGGGAAACTACCTGCAGACAACAGACAAGTTAGGTCGACAATATTCCGAGTCACGTATAAGAGGTCCGAAGTGAGGCATTTCTTCAACATCGATACATACCTATCCGACATCATACAGAATGAAGCTCGCTAGTCTCGCTGGTCTTGTACTACTCTCGCAGACAGCCTCGGCGCACTGTGAGTACACCACTCCGCTTTGCCATTCTAGATGTTGATCAAGTATTCCAGACATTTGGAACACACTGATTGCTGGCAGCACTTCTACCACGGCTGCCGTCCGCCAACCGCTCAACAACTCTCCAGTTACGTCGGTATCCAGTAATGACGTGCGATGCAACGTAAGCCCAGGAGCTGCCTCCCAAACCGTCTCGGTTGCTTCTGGAAGTACGCTTGGGTTCAAACTTGACAATACCCTTTATCACCAAGGGCCAGCGGCTATTTACCTCGGCAAGGCACCGAGCTCCGTGGCCAGCTGGGATGGTAGTGGCGCCAATTGGTTCAAGGTTTGAGCTGCCATTTTACCAGTAATTTGTGGTGTTGTTAATCTAGCCATATTGCAGATCGCTGAATGGGGCGCTACTTTCAATCCATTCAAATTCACGGATGAAGGTTTGAGCCAGCTCTCGACGACCATTCCCGCAAATACACCCCCTGGCGAGGTATGCCGGTTTATTTCATCAATCAATAACCTTCTTACTCATTTGACTTCTGTAGTACCTTGCTCGTATTGAACAAGTTGGCCTCCATGTTGCCGGTGCTCCCCAGTGGTATGTATCTTGCGCTCAAATCAAAATCACGGGATCCGGCAGTGGAAATCCACCCAAAGTCTCAATCCCAGGATATGCTTCTGCTAATGGTAAGCGAAATTAAGATTAATAACTTGAAAATCGTGTGACAAAGCGTTTCGTAGACCCAGGATTGACCGTGAACATCTACAACCCAGTTCCTACTTCTTACAAGGTTCCTGGACCCGCTGTCTGGCGTGGGTGATTTTTCGTTGTTTCAAGGGCGGCATAGCTACTGTAGAGAAGACCTGAAAAGAAATCGATAAAAATAAATAAAGGGAAATCTATGGAACTAAATCGCGCAGTGATAGACAGAAACAGGGCTGTAACCAATCATCTCCAAGAAGATTCGAGAATCTGGGTAGGAGATAAACTGATTTGAATACTCCTGTTAGGATCTGACTCCCAGGTAATCTAAAAAGATGAGACGAGAGTCAACAATGGCAGAAAATAGGCCGTTAAAGAGGACTCACACTTCCATCGCTTCCTTTCCTGATAAACTTGTACTCGAATGTGGTTCCAGGATCGAGAGAAAGCGTCGTCGTCCAGATGGGGTACGTAGAAGATGAAAGTGGAATCTACGAAATCAAAACGCAGAGTATATTTGTCTTCGTTACTTCGTCCAATAAAATTTAGGGATGATTTAAGGGCTTACCGAAGCCGCAGGAGCCCAGTTACCTAGTTGAGGTATGCTACCGACTAGGAAGATGTTCTACGACAAGTTACATATAGCACTATTCTGGGAGTACAGAAGCAGTCAGATTTCCTACCTGACCGGTGACAGTTTCGGCAGTTTCTTTGAAAGTGACAGCCGTCAACAAGGTACCGCTAGCTTTGGCCCCAGTATGAATGGCAATGGCATCACGAGCTTTAATTGTGGCGGAGAATTGACCGTTCGATACCGTGAAACTGTGACATATGTTAGGACCAGAAGGCGCTCGAACGAAAATATGTCAAACATACGATGAGCCCATGCATGTCCCAGAAGAACTCTTGGGACCGCTGATCACATTACAATATACGCCATTTGGCAGTGATGTGGTGAATGATGCACTCCAAGTAGAATCAGCGTTGTTAATGGCAACAAATCCAAGGGATCCTAGTCCGAAGCTTGTCAATTATATACCATTGAACCTTCTCTAGAATACACGAACCTCGTCCGAAAGCAATCTGCTGAGACTGAGGAGACACCCAGTTTGTCAACGCCGCGCTGCCTACATTGTTGCGGAAGCCAACCATGCCAGTAAATGCGACATAACGATGTTGACATAACCAGCTGCCGCTTCCACCAGTAGATGAGCAAGCCCCGGCGCCTAGTAAAAAAATCAGATGAGAAATCGGAAACTGATGTCAGGTGGACCCATACCGCCATTAGGAGAGCCATCATCGGTGCCGGAGAAAGAGTAGCTTGATAGAACCGTAGGTGTCCCATATGGATGGCCCAAGGAGAAGATAGTACCAAGGATATATGTGTTGGAAGGCGAATTGATGTTCAATGAAGCGCCATTCTGGAACAAGGTTAAACTTCGTAAGATACCAATTTATTGTGCCCACTCTTTCAGTATCATGGTTCGCCACAAATACATTGGCTTGCGAGCCCGATATCCATCCTTAAATACATCTAAGTATAAGAAATATCATTGAGATCAAGCGATACACACCTTTGCTATCCAAATCTCGGAGGTTGGATATGCCCCCTCCGAGGAAGGCATCTTTGATGCTGCTTGTATATCGGAACCTGTTGAGTACCACATGAGGACGATGTCAAAGGGTCATGAAGAAAAAGAAGACAGACTCTTGAACGTCGCCTAGTAGGTGTAAAATGGTGTTAAAATTAGCCTATCATACGTTTGGTATATGTAGAACGTGGAACTGACCATTGGACACGTATTCCGAAGGTTGTACTGGTTCACCGGCGCCGTAAATAACTTCTTGTGTAATATATGGTCTAAAGGTTAACCGTGAAAGAATGTTGGAGATGTCGCCCGAAGCGATATCTGCCGGCTAAATCAGCAAGATTGAGTAGAACAGACAAGGGTTTTTGAAATTTACGCTTCGCAGCATCCAAGCGAAATCCGTCCGCGCCAAGTGACAGAAGATCGTTGCCATAGGCCGCCAGTCGGCCTCGTACATATTCAGTGTCGGTAGCAAGACTAGTATAGATATATTTAGCTAGCTTGAGCAGATGAACGGTCAGACGACGTACTCAGCCAAATTCACCAGTTCACATGTCTGTACTTCAGCTCTGCTATTATAATTGACTATGTCATCATTGGGTTCTAAACCGCAGTGATGGAAGTCCTTGATAAATTTGGAAAAATTTGAGACGCGGCGAAAGAAAAAGAAGTGGAAGAGAAACATACCTGGGTTTGGTATATTCCGGGATAGTTGTACTGTGTATATGAGCTGCCTGCAACGCCTGTGCCGGAGCTTGAACCAGTCATGTGGTTCCAAATAGTGTCTGCGCATTGATCAGAGTACGGCGCTAGAATAGGGATGAGAAGGCGTACCAACGATGACCTTAACTCCTGCAGCATGACACTTCGTAATCATGCTATAATTCTCTCCATCAGAGAGCAACATTCCAATTAACAATGATGAGCGTACTTTTGGAACTGCGACCGATTGCCGCGTTTCGATGTCAATGTATAGGAGACTGGTTGGTAGTCGGTCCACCACTGGGAGCCTGTTACATGTTCTTGAGGTGGGCTCACTGTAGATTTCGTGAGCGGGTTCTTCTAGAAAGAGCCGGTATTCATACCTTGAACGAAACCATAACCAGCTGGGCCAATGAAGTTTGTGCATTCAGTAGCAACACTATCCCAAGTCCACTCAAACATCTGTATGATGACCGTTTTTGAACCGCTTGGAACGCGACGTTCGAGAGTTTTGCCTGTCGTGGCAAACAGAGGTAGACAAAAGAGAAGACCAAGTTGGGTAAGGTACCACATCGTAGGAAGGATGGTGAACTGGAGAGCCGAAGGAAGTAGATATATGAAGCTTCCTGTAAAAAAAAAGTTTTGAATCCAGGGTCCGTTATGACGGATTATAACATGTCCGGAGGACTTGGGACGCCTGATTCTGTTCTAAACCGAGCAGTGTCTTGCGGGCGCACAAAACCTAAGACAGCGGCATGAACGGAAGAACAAAGTCAAAAGCAAAGGCAGAAGATGAAATGTAAATAGTAAACTGCACGGCACTTGATGACATGGACGACCACACGCAATCTGAAATCTGAAACAGAGTGAGCGAACAGCTGTTGTTAGGTCGAATGACTGACGGGCATGATGATGATGTCAGGTCAGGACCGTCAGGTCAGATCATTTGTTCAATTTTGTTGCTCCCATGATCAGGGTGGCATACGACGATAAGATTAAAGTTGGAATAGCCATCGCCAACAGCAAGTTTGTGTTGGGTCTCCAGTCATCCCATCCAGAAAAGACTCGCACAAGTGGAACGAATGAATCTAGAAGCCGGGGCAGCTGTAAAGCCTACATATTGCTTGGACTTTTCCAGAGCATCACGAGGATAGTATTGACTTCTAAGAAGTCGGAAGTAGGCAGATGTCTGCTCAAAAGAAAGTCATGAAGTGAAGTCAAAAGTTGCAGAGGTGATAGCCGAATTTATTTTCACAGGCCCTTATCCGTAGATCACTCCTTCGAAAATCCTATTGGCGATAAACAATATCAATGTGAAATAATTAGCTTTCAGATACTCTACACTTCAATGATGAGAGAACATGTAGATTACAATCCTATATAAAATTTTGACTCGTCCCCATGTCCGTCGGAGGCGCAATGGGCGCCGCCGTTCTACTTACTTACCACCATCGACGGGAAAACGCACCTCCGACAGCTCAATACGAGATGTGTTACGTTGCTGAAGACTTCTGATCAAGGTTTCCGGCGGAAGTTGACCAGTCAATTTGTTGGAATTGTGTAGAATTGCGTAAAATTCTGAATATCTGCGAGTGTCGCAACGAGCCTGCCTCTCCGTTTCATAATTCATAATTGTTTCGAGCATTTACATGTGATCCTAGTCGCATTTTTTGTAGCAATTTACCTCCCCGTTTGCTTTACGAGTTCACAAAAGTCAAACATAATAAAACCCCCAACAGCGCACACCATGTACGAAGGGAGGAACAAATCTTCCTCCTTTAAGAATATGTGTTCTTCATGACAATCTGCATCAAAAGCCCGTTTCAGCTTGCGGATTTACCGAGAAGTCCACAGATCTTTGAATAGTACATATCCCGACGTCTCAAGCCAGGAGGGATGAAAAACAAGTTTTTGGAGAAACGCCCTCGCCATCCACCACTGACTATCGATGTCTCCCTAAAATGTCATCACAGGTGCAGGCGGCGGTGTTGGGTGATGGTGGAAGGCTAAAGAAAAGGTTTTGGAGGCTGAAATTCTGAAGCGACGGCTTTTTGGTAGCCAGGCGATCATTGATGATCGTAGCATCAAATTGATTGGCAGAGTTTACGGCACAGAGCTCGGGACTTCAAGAAGTTATCGTGGAATGATAGATCCGGATACAAGCTAGGTTTTGTCGCAGAGAGCAAGAGAATTGCAAATTTGTTGCATGGTTCGAGCTTCCGTGCCGTGTCACTGCTTCGCAGTACCGAGCTCGAGCATCTGAATTATTTTTATGTCTCACATAGAAAATATTGGAGACAAGATAAAGTTGTTTGATAGCAACCTTTATGGAACATAAACGAGTATTTGGATAATAGCAAAGCAAACCGAAGGGAAGAAAGGCGAGGGCGAATTGGCGACATCATGCGCGTGGGAGTTTTGCTCTGAAGTCCCGAGTCGCCGCTGCAACAGCTGCCTCCACTTTCTCTTCAATATCCAAGAGGCGTTCTGGTGAAGATTTGAACCCTTTCCAGGGAGTTTTCTCCAATATGTCCCACCATTCACCTTCGAAAGGATGCCCTGGTGCCCCCAGATAACCCCACGGTTTAGCAGTTGGGGGTTGGACGAACGGGTTCAGGACAGTTGAAAGGGAAGGATTGACCGGACCAGTGAAGTGTACGATGGCTGGATCCTGCATCTTCTTGATATCCTGTGCAATCGAACTCCTGTCCTCGGAGGGGTGATTTTCATATGTGCCCAAACCCTGGGCATTCCACTCCAAACTAATGGACGTCCACTTCCCTGCGAAATAATGATTGAGGGCATCTTGGTCGCGATACTCTGACTTTTCCATCCTTTTCCCGAGCTCTCGCAACTCCTGAACACTCTGCCGTACCTTAGCCAAGTCCATGAGCAGCACCCCGGCGTTGAAGTACGTCTGTTTAGCGACTCCCTCGTGGCCCATTGGATAACCTACATCAACGGCCGCCCCAACTGCCCCCCCTTTCAGGTCCGTCCTCCAAAGCTGCCCCACATCTTTACGAACCAACACGTCGGCATCAAGGTAGAGGACTCGTTCAACAGGGAGGACCTCGATCATATCCAACTTGGCCCATGCTACACCCATCTTGGTGGTCATGCTATCTTCTGGAAGCGCGACGAACTTGATTGTAATGTTCGGTCCCGCGGCTGCCGTTTCTTGCAACTTGGCTTTGCTAGCATCAGACAGCCCGCAGTCCACAATGTAGATGGCGACTCTTCCCTGTGTCGTATCCACAAGGCTCCTGATAGCGACGGCTGCGCCAACAGCGTAAACGGAGTCAACAATAAAAGCAATGTTGATGCTGTATCCGAAGGCGGTATCCAGGTCCTCAGATGGCTTTGAAGGACCTGCGAGAAAACCGATTCGCATTTCGGTGAGCTTTTTGATAATGAACTGATACTCTGATGGATCGCTAAGACGCTCGTATTCTCCTTGGTGTAGCAGGAGGAATGCGTCGATACCGCGTTTAGGATGGTGCATGCTATCCTCCGGCTCCTTGTCCCAAAGGTAATCGTCGAAAATGATAATCGAATTCTTCTTCGCGAGGCGCCACACCAGTTCTGCGTCCAGCATCGTATCATCCGCCTCATGCGATCCATCGACGTATATCCAATCGAAGCTGGGAGTTTTATTCGACATTTCTTCGGTTAGGACCGTCATCAGTGCTGGAACGCTGAACTGAGGTAGGATACGGGATTTCTTGCTAGTTAGCGAGAGATTGTGCTCAATTTTAGCGAAACGCTCGCGTCCGGCTTCTGTCTCGAACAGGTCAAAGTGGTCGATGCAGACGATCTCCCCACCGTCTTTGCAGAGGTTGTTAAGCAGGAAGACCGCCGATCTCCCTTCCCAAGACCCGATCTCGAGGACTCTTGGGTTGGTGGCCTCGACGAGAGGAAAGAGCGCAGTCCATCGCTCGATGTTGTGAGAGAACCAGTCTTGAGTTGGCGTAAATCGGTAAGAATCCATCATGAAGGTTTCCCTGCCTCGCAGTTGGGGTCTAAGGTTATCTTAACGAGAGGCTTATACTGATTATCGTTTTCTCTCTTCTAGAATCGTCCAGGCCCCTAAAACATTGAGATTCCCCAAAGTGCACCCTTCATTCTGCAAGTTCACGAGGTGCGAACTCAAAGTGGCATTGAAACCCTCCACCCACCCAATAATCTTCGATGAAGCGAGTAATTGTCTTCTTCGTCCAAGTCCAATTGAAATGACTAATGTTTGATTCCTTGATTTAGCTCCTCATCTACCTTGTGACGCGTTTGTTGTATCACTGGGCGCCTAAATGATAAGAAACAAACTTTTCTTGAGAGTTAGCGTACTCAACGGCTCCAATGTGGCAAGAAATCCAGTCATTTTGCCATTTTACGACGTTCTGTGGAACTGACCTTGCCATCATACAAGCTTTTTGAAACAGCCTAGACCATGGCCAGGGAATTGATAACGGCTGCCGTACAAATCGCTCCGGTGATTTCTTTACGAATACCTGAGCAGCAAGGCTTCACTTAAAACCCGAGTGTCCCTTGATTGTTCCCCAGCTTGAAGCCCTATCCTACGATGAACTCTATCACCAAGAAGGTGGTGCTCATCACCGGTGGACATGGCTTCATTGTACGATTTCTTTACAACCTTTATTCAATCCACTAAAATCCACCATTTTTTAGGGATCCCATGTCGCGCGTGAGCTCTATACATCCGGCGAATATTACATTCGAATTGTTGATGTTAATTTGAAACCTGCTCATGACAAACCACTCTGTCATGAATTCTTTCATGGAGATCTTTGCGACGACACACTCTGTCGATCTCTTGTCCGAGGCGTGGATATTATCCTCCATTTTGCCGCGAATATGGGTGGTATGGGTACCATTCACGCAGCTAACGACTTCACAATCTATGACCAAAATCATCGGATGACTCTCAATCTGGTTGAAGCGGCCATTCAAGCTGGCGTGCAACTCTTTTTCTACGCTTCCTCAGCATGCGTTTACCCCGAATCCCTCCAAAATGATCCTACGAACACCACATCTCTTCGTGAATCCGACGTCTGGGCCAACCCGCCGCCAAAGCCTCAGGGACTCTATGGTCTTGAGAAACTCGTATCTGAGCTCCTCCTTGCACAGTTACCCCACAAGATGGAAGTGCGGATTGCTCGATTTCATAACGTCTATGGGCCAGGTGGTGCATGGAACGACGGTCGAGAGAAGGCTCCGGCTGCCATGCTCAGAAAAGCGATCGCACTCAAGTCATCTCTTGACCACAGTAAGTCGTTTGAGATCTGGGGAGATGGGCAATGTAAGAGGAGTTTCTTGTACATTGACGACGCTGTCGATGGTGTTGTCAAACTCCTGAACTCCTCCGAACAAAATCCAGTCAATATCGGCTCGGACTCAGCAATAACGATTCAGGATCTCGCCCATCTGGCTCTCAAATGCTTTGACATTGACCCTGGGGCCTTGATTTTCGCTTACGACGCTACCAAACCCACAGGTGTTTCTTCAAGGAATTCCAATAACGACCTTGTTTCCACTCTGCTGGATTGGCGCCCAACGACGAGTCTGGAAGAGGGTATGAGACGTACCGGCGTTTGGATCCAACAACAAGTGAGCGAAGCTTTGGTCAGCCACGATCAAGAAAATCAACTCTTCACCAGCAAACTCCTCCATCTCAAATCTCAGGATGTTGTTTTCGCATTACTGCTTCCTATAACTTCTCGTGGCAGTAATAAGCCTGACGATTGCCTCAAGCATCTTCGTAACTTTGCCAAGTCTCTAACTAGAACAACCTGGCGCGATGTTCACGAGAAGA
Source organism: Crepidotus variabilis (assembly GCA_015657495.1). Classification (NCBI taxonomy): domain Eukaryota; kingdom Fungi; phylum Basidiomycota; class Agaricomycetes; order Agaricales; family Crepidotaceae; genus Crepidotus; species Crepidotus variabilis. The sequence continues at coordinate 179,490 of MU157874.1, read as the reverse complement.
ATGCGGCGCGATATCGATTCGTCATCTATCTTGCCATCGATTACGATGACACATTCCTCATTTCCGAAGGACCTGACAACAGCTTGCCGCAGCAGGTCTTACAAGAAGATGGTCTTTTCGACATTGTTACGCTCGTTTGCAAGCATCCACGTGGTCACGTCTGCAAGATCTGGAAGGAGTGCGCCAAACGGGCTTTCGAAGATGGATGCGACTACTTCGTGCTTCTAGGCGACGACGTCGTTCTGAAAGATGAAGGTTGGATGCGCGACGCTCACGCGGCGTTTAAACAACTGTCCGCAACCACACGCACACCATTCGGTTTTGGTTGTGTCGCTTTCACGGACCTGACATTTCCCGGCATGCCGACATTTCCTATCGTGCATCGAATACACATGGAGATCTTCAAGGGTGAAATCATTCCCGATGCCTTTATCAATCAAGATGGCGATCCCTTTCTTTTCCAACTTTATCGACGCTGGGGCTGCTCTATGATGTTTTCCAGTCGACTCTCGAACGGAATCGGTGGTGGAGATGACTGCCGTTATGAGAAGAAGCACGCAGAAGATTGGACATTCGAAGTGCTGGACTCGGCCACCGATTCGGCTGAGGCTTGGCTTTTGACAAGCGTTGATAATCCCATTCAGAAGAAATTAACCCTCGACGTCGTCATCCCATGCTACCGCGTCGATTTGACTGTCCTCAACACCATGCTCAGCCTGAAGTCCTCCCCTACATGCAGTACTATGTTCATCGTCATCATTGACAACCCACTCTCCCCGCATATCTTCGAATTGGAGTCACGGTACGCTCATCGACCCGACATTCGCATTCGAATCAACAAAACAAATGTCGGGGCATCAGCGTCGCGAAATCGAGGGATGGAAGAGTCAGCGGCTGATTGGGTTCATTTTCTGGACGATGACGTCGTCCCAGATGAAGACCTGCTTATCAAGGCAGAAGAAATTATCCGTGCGCATCCCAGAGCAGCAGGCTTTGTTGGAAACTCCATCTTTCCAACGGCAAACACCGTCTTCACCACTGCGGTTCATGTCGCAAGCTTGACATACTTCTGGGACATCGCATCGAAGATGAAGGACAATGTTGATCTTCCTTGGGGCGTAACTGCGAATCTCATCGCTCGGAGGAACATTCCCGATGGCGTCAAGTTCGACCTGATGTATCCCAAGACCGGAGGCGGAGAAGACATCGATTTTTGCATTAGGAAGCGGGATTATGTGGTTCACAATACAGAGAATGGCGAAGGTTTTGTGGCTGCCCCGCTTGTGCAAGTCACCCATCCTTGGTGGAACAACGGAAAACGGTCGTACTGGCGCTTCTTCAATTGGTCTGTTGGTGATGGTGCACTTGTAAAACAATTCCCTCAACACGTTTATCACGGTTACGCCCCGAACGCCGCTGAGTGTCTTCTACTATCGGTGATGGCTGCAGTTTTAGGAGCTTCATGTGCTCAGTGGAATATCGTCATGGCGTCCCTGAAGGTTTTCGGTCTCGTCCTGTCGGCGAACATGCTTCATGATACTTTTCGCCACCTCTACCTTCACCCTGAGCGCGATGTGGTCATCAACTCTAGCCTCAATGGCTTCTACTGGGTCCTTGCGATCTTTGAAAGCACCCTAATCAGAGTGTTTAGCGAAGTTGGCAGGGTCTGGGGGTTGGTTCAGCGTGGCGATTACGGTTATCTTGGTTATCGTTTTGATTGGTTTACCGGCCGACTTGACGGTGTTCGAGCAGAGGAACGGCGAAGGAACACTGAATGTATACTAATCACCCTAGTTTTGGCATTTGTTGTTCTCTCGTAGATGTTTGATTTTGATAGAGCTACTGTGCTATATTCCAACAGCTCTCGTACCATGTAAATCACCTTTTTGGGCATTGCAACCGACGTATCGTTTCCTACACAATCGTGACTTTCTTCACCAGTGGCTTGAACAAGTTGATGGCATCGTTTTCCCAAGTCAAGGTTGCTGCCCAGCGAGGATTGGTGTTATTAGAATTGGGATCCAAAGTGATCATGTCGAACGTGTCGAGTAAATGGGCAAGATCGGTACGCAATTGTGCATACGTATACGGCGCGATGGGGGTTACTTTGTGCCACTCGCTCTCTGTTAAGGTGAAGAGTTGTCTGTTATGAGTATTGCGTGATAATATGGGCCGGTTCACTTACCGTCTCCTGGCACTCGATCCAAGTAAGTCCATTCTAACGCTTTGCCTGCCCATTTCAGTCGGGGGATGTTATTTTCATCTGGGACACTCGTTTTCGTGAGCCCAGCTTCGTCGCAAACTTCCCCTCTGGAGGTGAATACCAATGAGTCTTAAAGCAGTTGAGCAATAGTATACGTACTCGATATTGGGATTATGAGTTTTGTACGCAGGTCGATAGTCCCCATCGCCGAACTTGACATAAAAGCAGTTTTCATTTACTCCAGCCGTGTTTCTGACCTATTATGTTGATGCTCTCATGAGCTCAAGGTAATCAAGACCGTAATGTCAAGGCGTACATTGAGAGTATTGGTGAATCTTGGTCGGGGTGTAACAACCATATATGCGCGTTTCTGGGCCATTGTGAGTATAAAACTTGAAGAAGGATTGGGGAGGGCTGTTCGTTGTCAACGTATCTAGCAAATTTGCTTTTATAATCTTTGCGATTACATTTCTTGTTCCTGAGCTGTACAATCCACAAAAAGCTGAGATCTTTCTAGGCAACCGTAATATAAATTGTTGCTTCATTCAGGACGTCCATCGCTCGTCGGGGTGTCGTATGACCGGATGATCGCTATTAGCTTGACCCCGGTTTACAAGTATGGATGCAAGTCATGATAATTCCGATAACGAGCCCTGGGCCAGGAAGAGGGAGGGATGCTGTACAGACGAATGGGAAAGGAAAGTTGAAACTGAGTCCAAGATTTAGCTGTGGGAGCTATCTAATCCACATTTCACACCGTCGGATCGGTCAAACCTGGACTGGTAAACTTCAAGAACTCAAATCAAATACTTATTACATTGCACTCTGAGTGACCCCACACCGGGAGATTTTACTCCCAAATTATACTCATGACCACGATCTCTTGGGCATGAACAGCTACATAATACACCACAGAGACGACTTCTCAGTAATCGTTTTCGAGCCTAGTATACCGTCAGGTAATCGCCAAAAACTAATCATACGATGGCCATATCTATCCCCGAAGTTGGTTTAGAATCATGGATAGATGACCACAGGTAACTGTGAATATGGGGGATCTGGCATCTTAGAAAGAAAGGTAAATTTTAGATACCATCTCAGCTTGGTTCCAAGTGAAAATACACACCGGGTAGTAAGTTATGTTCTCTGCGGTGACATTGAATACGAAACTAGGTTCTGTTGACGAAAGTCAGGTACAAAATCATCGGGTATAATTTCGGAGTGATATACCTTTCCCAGTAACGTATCCTGGCATCTTGAAGCCTGCTGGTAGGTCCACAGGCGTTCCAGGGTTCTCAACCTTGATTTGTGCGCAACCAATGTAGAATTGAGGAGAGTTTATATCGTGGATAGCAGAGTGCTCTGCGCGAAGCAGGTACTATGGATGGTTGCCATTAGGTTCGAAGACTAGTTGTGACCAATATACATGACTGACCTCGCCACTTGGAATGTTAGGAAGTAAAGACGTGAGGGCCGTCAAATTATCGCTGTTGAAACGGAACGGATCGTATTCTGGGCCCCAAATCGAAAACTAGTAAATTGAATTGAGTCAGGTAACCTACAGTAAAACGATATATTTTGTCAAATACCTTGATCCAGTCTCCGTCTCCGACGTAGTCCTGGGCCAGCCCAGGCGCCTTCGATAAATACAAGGCCGCTGGTCCGGTATGGTAGATACTTGGCAACACCGACTCTGACGCGTTAATGGCCAACCCCACAATTTGGCCTGGCTTGACAGTAACAGTTTCCGTAGCATTTTGAGTAACGTCGTTACACCTAATCCGATTTGACGATATGTCGTCGTTGAAGAGCCAAAGAGGGTAGTAGGATCGCGGCTGGCGAACAGCGTTATGATACAAAATTTCACCAGTAGAATCTCCAACAACGAGTTCTCCAAAAACGTCTATCAGGATACAAACATTAGTAAATTACATAGGTAAAACGATGTCCACTTACAATGAGCAGTTGCAGTGGAAGCGAAGGTCGCCGCAGTAAGGAGAAAAGCAAATTTCATGTTCGGAGGTAAATAGTTGTCGAAGATTTGCTTGAATAGAGAACATAAATCACGACCTATCCTTTTATTTTATACCTCTTTCGAGTTTCCTAGTGATTCACCATGGAGCGGTCAAGATTTGCCGCATCAGAGAAAACCTCAAAGCTTGCAGCAGCACATTTGCCTCTAGAAATAATTATAGCGCACGAACCACGGTGCCAAGAGCATCTCATGTCTGTTGTCCTCAAAAGATGTGAACAAAATGTATTCAGAAGTTCTCGATAGCGGTCACAGATGCCCATCGCAGATAGTCGGACTCTGTAGCCTCTCAGGAACAGCGTGGTCTCACCTGAGCTCGTTATAACGGGAGTATTTTCGCTCCTTAGAAGTGATCGTGTTCAAGTCCTGGTGTCGTATATCTTCGGATAGTTAAGGGGTCTCCATGAACAATGTTCCGAGAGAAACAACTTCGTCAGAGGCTCGTCTGGTGATATTGATGTACTTTCGATTGTGGAGGTAGAGATTGCAAAGCAGTGGCAAGCTAGAGTGGTTCATTCGTTGATAGTACACAGAGGCGAATGTTAAAAATACGTAGCGATTACAAATGATTTCCGTAAGCACTCTTTTTCGACTCTTCCAGATGTTCACTGATTCAACTTGATCCTCGAAGTCTTGAAACGTTTCAACATCCCAATCGGAATGAGATTCGGATCCACAGCCTCCAACCGTCAAAACTTCTTCACAACTTCTTCGCCATACATGCTCACAACCCACTTCTGGTACCAACCCAGGCCATCCCATTCGACCGATCCATGTCCCATCAACTCTTCGACTTTCGGTGTAAGTTCGACACTCTGATCAGGAATCGACAGCATATTGTTGTATCACTGGCCCTAGTGAGGAAGCCACTGCTCACGAAGGGAGATGAACTCGTCAAACGACATGAACGGAGGCTCGTTCTCGGCCAGGTAGCGACCCAATTTAGAGCGTCGTTCGTCCTCATCTCGTTCCCAAGCTTTCTTGAGTGTCTCGTAGACCCCTTTATCGGGCTGATACGTTCTGGGAATTTGTTTTCGGCGATGGCTTGATCTTCGTCGAACGTTCCTTCCTCGGTGCCCAAATCATCATCGGGCTCGGTGTTGTCGACATCGTCTTCCAAAGCGTATGAAGAATTCATTCTCAGCATCATTTTCTTTCTTCTTTTCGGTGTTGAGAGCTGTATTGAAGCAAGAAAAGGGGCTTGCCGCGTTTCTCGAGCGAAAGGAGCTCAAGCATGTTGTTGCGAAGTTCAAGGCCACCGGACGAGGTTGGTAAATAGAGGTAACCTTCAGGAAGGTCTGTGGTATCGAAACGTTCCTTGATAGTCCACCTGAGGTACCCGACAGGACCTCCGACCTCCGATGTCCCAAACAACTCCTGCTGAATCCTCCCCAGAGTGTCTATCATATCATTTAAATGATCAATCCCGAAGCAGTTGGCAGGAACCCCTCCAAAAATTCCGAAGAAGGACATCATGTACTTGCTGTAGGCGTTCACCCAACCAAACACCGACTTGGTACTCGCCAGCTGCCTGCGCATCTCCTCGATATGGCCGTTCACATCCTTTTGGTCGATGAGGAATCGCGCTTTGTTGACATCGAATCGAAGGAATCCCCAACGGATATCACCCTTCGGCAGCCTCTCCGCCACGCTCGTCGTCGGTCCAACGTACGCACTCCCAGTCTTCTCCTGATTGAACTTCAAACCAACCAAGGTGGCATATTTATTCATCTCCTCCCATCCAGCAACCACTTTTACCGGGTCGCTGTCCATTAGCCACAAGTCATCGTGCATTCTGTACAGATGCAGACCATTGGAGCGCTGGTTGACTGCATAGTCCATTATGAAAAAAACGACTTCACCGCAGACAACGCTGAGTGAGTAGTTGATTGGAGTACCTCGAAGGCGAACACGGGGAGATTCACCGGGGAAGTAGATAGGGACTTCAAGGAAGGAGCTGTAGAAACCGAGCTAGAGTTTCAACATACCCAAAAATTCGAGAACGGTGAGGATGGATTGATGAGGAAGTGAAGGACCGAACCACTCAAGGTCGGAGCGAAGGGTGGTATGGGATCCTTTGACAAGGTACGATTCGGTAGTGAGGATATGTAAAAGTTTTCTCTTGACCTCGGTACGCGTTGGAAGATTGTCATCGCTGCCTTCGAGTGCATCAGCGACAGCGTCATACGCCATAACATGGCGAGGAGATTTATGGAACTGAGACATAAAATAGGTGGCGCTGCGCTCTTGCATTCGGATCTGGTTGATTGACGGACTCATCTCATCATGTCTTCCAACTTGCGCTGCCCAGCGTTTGCAGTCCTTGTGTGTGGTGGGTTCCTCAGGACGTGTCCAGGCTTTTGAGTAGGAGAAGAAGCTACCCAGAGTCGACTTGAGTTGGACCTGCCAGTGAACACCGACGTAGTGAAGGAACAGTGCATCAATGATCTCGGGGTCAGTGAAGGCCCTGCAAAATAGTTAGCGACGATCGGATATAGAAAAGCTATAAATCTTACCGGTACTTGCCATTGAGATGGCGGCGAAACTCAACCAAGATACCATCCTTGGGCCATGACCAGGACTGGATGTTCGCCATCCGCATATTGAGGACGCTTGCGACTTCTTTCAGAACAGTTGCATTATTATCGAACGCCTTCAATGTGGACCGCTTCTCCTGATCTATCAGATTTGACGCGAGCAACCCCTTCAGAGTATTGATCACGTCATCCTTAGTGATCTTCCTCCTCCTGAAATGATGACTGAAATCCTTCAGCTGCTTCCTCAACTTCTCCAAGCCTTGACAGATTTCTCCCACTCGAAAAGTTTCTCCAAATATGTTTTCAGCTTCTCGGTCTCGATTGGATAATCCTCGAACACGATCGATTGCAACTTCGCCTTTTTCTCATACATCTCCTTCCTGTCCCCCTCCACGAAGCTCGATCCGCCAGTCTCCGTGGCCGCATCGCTTTCCCCGCCAGGTTCCTTTGAAGGTGCCTGATACGCAAGAGCGCTCGAATCGCCACTCTCCAGCCATTCGTTGAACAGTTTGCCAAACAGCCTCGCAGCGTCAAACCGCATACCAGTGTGCTTGATATGCTGCTCCACGGCATCTGCCCAACTTTGAGCAATCTCCTCGCTGAAGCTAGGATCCTTCTTGGCTTGCTGGAGCCAATACTCGAGATCGCTGAGGTGGAGTTTCCCTCCTATGATCTTGGTGTCATGAACAGATCCTGAACCAGTCCAGGACTTGATGGCTTTAGTCAATAGCTCGACTTTCTTGACGGTATCAGTCTGCTTCTTCGCCTAATCAAGGATTTTCGAGTGTTCCTTGTACGCAAGACGTTGTGTCTCAACTTCTTGAAGTTTGATCTCGGTGATAAATGAAGAGTATGGTTGAAAGAGCTAGCTTGAGTAGGTGTATTCAACGCCATTCTGGAGGACGTGATTTTCGAGATGGTGTTGGAATGGTGTGTTCTGCAGCGACCAGAAGAGAGTATATACGCGATCGCGACAGACCCTGCCCGCAGATGCCATACTCTCTTCCCCGTCCACGAGCACGATTTTGAGTGCTTCAGTAGGGATTAGCTGCGCTCGCCGTTTGCATAATTGCGTGAACACGGGAGTTTATTTACTTGCTTCGTGGGAATTCGGGATGATTCAGTCAGCGCATGGACAAACCGTGCCGACTAGAACCTCCTCTTCCAGAGCGCGTAGAAATTCTGTAATGGGGAAATATATGCCTCAAATGTGAGTTGCGGTGCCACAGCTTTGAGTATTCTTTGAAATTTACATTGACACAACGTGTAACCTCCTGTGGTGCTAACAACTGCGCCTTACGAACCAATTTTTATTTGAACTTATGTAGGTCTGATACAGTGCAACATTGCCAGTTAACTTCTACCTAAATATTAGTAGAGGATATATACTTCTGGAAGTAGGGCTTTCCTCCCACCATTTAAACTTCGGATGACAGAGATACTTGCTTGGAGCTTTTTCTGAGCATTTAGTACATACTCGATCCTATCTAAATAACGAATACAATATCCTTCAAATACTTCGAACGTCCGGGTTTGGGTCGGCTGAGCATGTTCGCAGCACCATTCGGCTGTTCGGGCAGTTCACAGAATCGGCTCATGCAACGGAACGTGTGTTCGCGCAATTTTGCAAACGGCGGCAAGTTGGTTGCATATCGACAGACCAATTAGTACGGGCTGATAAATGCGGGTGGACTTATGCATATGAAAATGCTTATACATACACGACTACAAATTGACTACAATGGTCGCTCGGACGAAGTTAAAATCCCTGCCCGAAGACCCCACCTCATTCCGACGGTGTCATCCATAACTTCCTTGCAGTACTTACCAGAGTGTTTTACGTGCACAGAAGGCATTAGTACTAATCATACACAATCTCACTTTGATTCAACTACACGCAGAAGGAAAAGCTAACTACAAATGATTTGATATATGCCGTCGTCATCATATTACAGAAAATTCCCCTAACTTACGGACAACATGTACATAGCACTATACTGACACTTACGATGTCAAGGGATGTTTTAGAGCATTCTCTTTCGAGTCTCCCAGATGTTCACTGATCCAACTTCATTCTCGAAGACTTGAAAAGTTCTAACATTCCAATCGGGATGAGATTCGGATCCACAGCCTCCAGCCGTCCAAATCTCTTCACAACTTCCTCTCCATACATGCTCACAACCCATTTCTGGTACCAATCCAGCTCATCCCATGTGACCGATCCATGTTCCATCAACTCTCGGACTTTTGGCACAAGTTGGACAGACACCGGGGGAGGAGTTAACTGCATATTTCGGTATGAATTACCCCAGCCAGAATGCCACTGCTCACGGAGAGAGATGAACTCGTCAAAGGGCATGAACGAAGGTTTGTTCTCGACCAGGTAGTGACCGTTTTTAGAGCGTCCGTTGTCTCTATTTTGTTCCCAAACTTCCTTGAGAGTGTTGTATTCAGCTTTATCGTGCTTGATGCGTTCAGAGAACTTATGTTCAGCAACAACTTTCTCCTCGCTAAACATATTTTCATCGACATCGAGTTCATCTTCGGGCTCGAGGTCACTGTCGTCTTCCGCAGCGTAAGAGAAGTTTGATGCAATATTTTCCTCCTTTTTTGCCTTCTTCTCGAAGCTGAGATCTGTGTGAGGCAACGAAAGAGGCTTGTCACGCTTTGTGAGCGACAGAAGGTCGAGCATGGTGTTGTGAAGCTCAAGGCCACCAGACGCAGTAGGTAAATAGAAGTAACCTTCGGGAAGGCCCGTAGTATCGAATCGTTCCTTGATAATCTTCCTGAGGTATCCAACAGCGCCTCCAACCTCCGTTTCCGCAAATAACTGACGCTGAATTCTCCCAAGAGTATCCATCATATCCATCAAATGGTCATTTCCGACACAGTTGGCAGGGAGCCCTCCGAAATTCCTCAAGAAGAACATCATGTACTTGTTGTAGGCGTTTACCCAGCCAAACACCGACTTGGTGCTTGCCAGCTGCCTGCGCATCTCCACGATATGGCTGTCCACATCTGTTTGGGCGATGATGAATCGCGCTTTGTCGACATTGAATTGAAGAAATCCCCGTCGAATATCACCCTTCGGCAACCTCTCAACCTCCTTCGTCTTTGGACCCACGTACGCACTCCCAGTCTTCCCTTGATTGAATTTCAACCCAACCAACTCGGTATAAATATTCATCTCTTCCCATCCAGTCGCCACTTTTGACGGATTGCTATCCCAAAGCCACAAGTCGTCATGCATTCTATAAAGATGCAGACCATTGGAGCGCTGGTTGACCGCGTAATCCATCATAAACAGGACGGCCTCACCACAGACAACACTGAGAGAGTAGCTGATGGGAGTACCGCAAAGACGGACGCGGGGAGATTCGCCAGGGAAGTAGATGGGTGCTGTAAGAAAGGCATCGTAGAAACCGAGCCAGGTCTTCGACATACCCATGAACTCGAGGATGGTGAGGATGGATTTGTGAGGAAGCGAAGGGCCAAACCATTCAAAGTCTGAACGAAGGATAGTATGGGACCCTTTTATAGCTTGATTGAGATAAGATTCGGTCGTGATGATATGTAGAAGTGCTCTCTTGATTTGGGCAGGCGACGAGGGATCGTCATCGCTCGGCTCTGGAGCATCGACGAGATCGTCATACCGTGTAGTACGGCTAGTGGACTCCTGTAACTGTGACATAAAATAACTGCCGCGACGACTGAAATTTCGTGACACGTCGATTGAATCGTAACCATTATCGCCTCCAAGTTGCTCTGTCCAGCGTTGTCGGTCCTTGCCTGTGGGTGGTCAAGGACGCGCCCACGCCTTTGAGTCAAAAAAGCGTCTCAGAGATGACTTGAGTTTGGCCTGCCAGTGGATACCGATGTAATGAAGGAGGAGTCCATCGACAATCTCGGGATCGGTGAAGGCTCTAAACCGGCAGATTTAGAGTGCGAAATAAGTTACACATCGACAATCTCACCTGTATTTGCCGTTCAAGTGGCGGCGGAACTCGACCAAGACACCATCGTTCGGCCATGACCAGGATTGGATACTCGCTATCCGCATGTTAAGAACGCTTGCGACTTCTTCCAGAACAGTTGCGTTATCCTGGATCGCCTTCAATGTAACACGCTTCTCTTCATCCATCAGACCCGAGGCAAGCAAGCTAGTAAGGGAATCCTGCACGTCCTTTGTGGCGATCTTCCTTCTCTTGAAATGATAACTGAATTCCTTAAGCTCCCTCCTCAAGTTTTCCAACGCTTTTGTTGACTCTTCCAATTCGAAAAGCTTCTTCAGGTAGCTTTTCAGCCTCTCAGTATCGATCAAGTGATCTTCGAACACGATCGACTGCAACTTTGCCTTCTGATTGTACATCTCTTTCCTGCCCACCTCCACAGAACTTGGTGCATCATTGTGTGTGGCCGCCTCGCTTGCCTCGCCTGGTTCCTCCGAAGGACCCTGATATGCAACAGTACTCGAATCACCACTCTTCAGCCACTCGTTGAACAACTTTCCGAACAATCTAGCAGCATTGAACCGCGTAGCGGTGTGTTTGATGTGCTGCTCCAGCACATCCGCCCAGCTCTGAGCAATATCATCGCTGAAGCTAGGATCCTTCTTGGCTTGTTGTATCCAATACTCGAGGTCATTGAGATGAAGTTTGCCTTCTATAATTTTTGTATCGTGAACAGATCCTGAACCAGTCCAGGACTTGATAGCTTTTGTCAACAACTCGACTTTCTTGACGGTATCGGTCTGCTTGTTTGCCTCATCAAGGACTTTCGAGTGTTCCTTGAACGCAAGACGTTGTACTTCAAGTTCTTGGAGTTTGATTTCAGTGATAAAATGGAGGGTTCAGTTGAAAGAACTGGCTTTAGTGGATGTGTTCCACGTCGTCGTCGTCGATGTGGTCCTGGGATGAAAAGATTTGGAGCGACCTACGGTAACCAGAGGCGAGTAAATAAGCAAGCGACGCAAAGATTGGATCGAATAGTCTATTTCGTACCGAATGGTGAACCCTGTCCGCGAGTCAGAGATCTACCGCGCCCTCTTCCACGCCCACGAGCACCATGTTGGGGTGTTAAAACTGGTGTAGGTGAGTTATTCCAGCTGTCGCCTTCGACGGCCCAGTCGGTTGACGGTATGGCGTCAGCCCAGTTTGTGATAGACATGTGAAGATGTGCAAAGGCTTTTCAGACAAAGCTAAGGCCACCTTTAAGCTTAGTTAGGTGAGTCATTGGTGGTGTTTCTTGGCATTCCAATGAGTTCGGAACCTCATGGTCATGTTGGTACAGTCTGTGAGTCACTGTGACTCTGAATTCGAACGGTCAAGACAAGAAAAGCTCCATAGGCGCCGTTCTCACAATATTGATCTGGTTGCGTCAACACGCCTGAAGTGGATTTTGGCTGAAGTTCAATTTCATAGTCTCATCCTAGAATTTGTCTATTACTGACACACTTCAGTTTAATCAACACCGAATACTACATCTCAAATCATGCCCTGAAATCCACTGCTTCATAGGTAGAGCTCCACCTTTAAAGCACACTGTTGGAAATATAATCTTAGCTATACAGATACCCCGGTACATATAACTATCCTTAATGTTCTATGAGGATTTAGTCATTCCCTAGACAGCTTTACTAGTTATTACAAACCCTTAAGATACTCTTACTAGCAATTCAAGTATACGTACAAGCTAGCTAGAAACTCTTGTATCTACGTGCAATTGCAAGGTTCTTTCCTAACACTTATTGCCAATTGCAAAACGTGCGTGACGCATAATTTCTAACCTAAACTTTTGATCACTCAATCTATTGCATGAAGTTGCTAATCACGGTTTACAGAACAGAAGAATCACCGCTACTTTACAGACAATGTGGTCATAGTAACACAGCGACCTTGGCTGCTGTCATAAGCACACCAGGCAGCGCTTTGATTATAGGATGGTTGACAACGTCCTTAATGGTGTTGAAGATGTCACCGAACTGTGGATATTCAATGAAGAGAGTTTGAGGACGTATTAGAAGCAAAACTTACGCTGAACGCATCGACACCTCCCTCATTTTTTTGGATCTAATCAACTGATGAGAACGCTATCTTGTTACTTCACTTGAAAGAGATGCTTACGGTTGTTAAGACACCGTCGAGGCCAGTGAACTGGACTTTGGCTTTTCTCAAGCTTGCTTGAGCGTCTTGGATCTCTTTGGTTCCCTGGGCATTTTTCAAGAGCGGGTCCAGCTTATTGATGGCTTTCAACACCTGGTTCGTATGAGCTTTCATGAAGATACTAAGGTTGAAGAGAAACCTACCTTGTCACTAGCGTTCTGGGCAACCTCGGCGCGCTTCTCAATTGGGACGGCTTCGTCCGTGAGGGCCTGGACGTCAAGAGTCGTGAAACCTAATCCCAATGATCAATACATTATTTACTAATTGGTTAATCCGTAATCACCATTTAGAGCATCTTGAAGCTCTTTGGTAGCTTGGGCAACATTGGAACTAGTTGCAGGCATCTTGTTGAAGAGTTATTGCTTTGGTTAAAGCTTGATTGTTGGATACCGAATAATCATCGAATTGGCTACTTATACTCATTCTTTGAAGCGATTAAGTAACGCTGAATGCAAGCCGCTTGCAACATACTGCCAGTACGCCATCACTGATAATGATAGGTTGCCTAGTTTTGCTGTCGATTTCACTCAGGCTGTCAGAACTTTGTTAGCACGTCAGCTGCTATGATGGCGTTAACAGCCAATGCGCACCATTACTGCCCAGTGAAATGACCAGGCTGATTTTCAATGTAGACATAGTCAGGTAACACTAAGCTAGTCCAGAGCGGTGAGAACGAAAATAGCTGTAACGACAGCATAGTTATTGGCCGACGAACATAATGTCTGCTACTTACCTCAAGCATGTGGTGCTTGTCCTCGGTATACCAGGATAGTAACGGCAGATACAAAGGGAAAGACTAATACTTCACGAACATAAGTGCTGGCAGTGGCAGCAGGAATATTTCACCCGTTCGCAACAAGTATTTTTGCAGGCCAACCATTGAAGCCGTTAACTTGGCAAATAATACTTGGAGTTTTCAGGCAGCCTCAAACAGTATGTGCTGAACGAATGCAAACTTTCTGTAGACGAGCTACGAATTTGTACGAAGGCAACAAGACTGGCGGGAATTTTGGATCATAACTCTAAATTTATCCCACTTCCAATTTTGGTCACCATTTCCCCTATCTATAGATCACGCGTTCTACTTCAAATCCCGCAATATTGCTTTCAGACGACTGGATACAGAGTGTGAACTAACATGAAAAATCATTCGAAGTATGCTGTATTCATCATATTACGTTAAACGGTGGAAGGCCCATTATGAATGCAGCACTACAACGACCCTCACGAGATCACCATTCAAGGGAAACTTTAGATCACAGGCTTGGCCGCCGACCACATCGCATCAGGCAGGGTCTGAGCTACAGGATGGCTGATAACCTCTTTAATGGTGCCAAAGATGTCATCGAGCCGTGGTCATTCAGTAAGGAAAGTTCAAGGATATATAACAAAGCTTACGCTAAACGCATTGACGTCTCTTTTGTGCTTATTCATCGAATAAATTGATGAGAACACTGTTCTAAACAGAAAAATGAAATAAAAAGACGCCTACAGTATTTAAGACAATGTGGAGACCAGTAAACTTGACATTGGCTTTCTTCAACGTGGCCTAAGCCTCTTGAATCTCTTTGGTTCGCTCGGCATCTCGAGCATCGAGGTTTTGACTGGGCATCTAGTGGTCATTGGATAAAATCTTTCAGATAGATATGGAGTCCTCGATCCACAGAATAAATCGTGGGCTCATATATGTTAATTGAGGTAGAACTGCTCAACGAGGTCTTTTGATTACCAACGCAGTCGGGCGTCGCTTGCCTAGATATAACTTAGGGAATGGTCGGTCTCCGATTGTGCTGCTCGGCTCATAGCTTATGTAACCAAAGTCCTACCACAACTTCTAATTGAGGATTTTTCAATATTTGTAGCAGCCGAGTCGGCGCAGAGTAGAAACCAACTCCAAATACTTCAATGCATGTAGTCATCATTCAGAAAAAACACTACCACCTCACAAGCCTCACATACGACATCATGATGAAACTACAACGACTTTTACAATAGCAACAGAAACTTTAGAGCACGGTCTTGGCCACCGACCAGATCGCACCAGGCAGTGCTTGGACGATAGGATGGCTCACAACATCTTTAATCGTGCTGAAGATGTCGCCGAACTGTGGACATTCGGTGAGGAGAATTCAAAGATACGCATAAATAATGCTTACACTGAATGCTTCGACACCTCCCTCATTTTCGTGAATCTAATAAACTCGTGAGAACACTGTCCCATTACCTCACTCGAAAAAGACGCTTACATTAGTTAAAACACTGTCGAGGCCAGTGAACTGGACTTTGGCTTTCCTCAAGGTCGCTTGAGCATCTTGGATCTCTTTGTTTCCCTGAGCATTTTTCAAGAGCGGGTCTAGCTTGTTGATCGCTTTCAAGACCTGGTTGATGTGAGCATCGGTTATTGTACAGTAGATTGAAGAAAAACCCACATCTCCACTGGCTTTCTTGGCAACCCCAGCGCGCTTCTCGACTGGGACAGATTCGTCAGTGAGTGCCTGGATGTCAAGAGCGTTGAAGCCTAAGCCCGATCATCAGTACACGGTTTGCAAGTCAATCGGTGCATAATCACCATTGAGAGCATCTTGAAGCTCTTTGGCAGCCTTGGCAGTATTGGCGGAACTAGATTTGGGAGCAGACATATTGATGAAGAGTTATTGCTTTGGTTGAAGCTGGCTTGTTCGATACCGAATAGTGAGCGAACTGGCTACTTATATTCATTCTCTGAAGCGATGATGTAGCGGTGGATGCAAGGCGCCTGCAACAACTTACTGGCATTGCCCCATCGTAGATAGCAAAACGCTGCACAATGTCACTGACACTATGCCTATAGATACAAGCCAGACTTCAGTCACTCACATGCGAGCTGCCATGAAAGTGTTAACACCCGATGTGTACCAATCTTGTCCAGTGAAATGACCATGCCCATTGTCAAGACAGACACAACCCGTTAGTCCAGAGTACCAAGAGCGAGTTATGGACTCACAGATATAATACTGTTACTTCATCAAACAGGTGGTTTGGGTGTCTTCGACAGATCATGGATGGTGTCGCTGGACGTGGCAGCGAGAAGACCTTGCGCTAGTTGGTAATTCTAGAAAGCCTTTATGCGAGCCCACCGTTAGAGCTGTTTGGAAATGATATTTGTAGCTTTCAGATCGCGTCAAGTCGAATCTATAGGGGACCATTTGGAGGCGGAAGAGAAAGTAGTAGTACAGTCCATCAAGCAAGTGCAGCAATCAGGCCTCCTCAACTTCGTATTTTTCACCATCAGCAGTGAACCTAGCGAATAAGCCGTGGTAGCACTTCCGTTTCGGGAGAAAATTAACCTGTAATGCCAGCTTCCTTGCTTGGTCGTATGTGCAATAAGATCCCCTTATCCCGATACACCTTGGCGTGCGTTGGTGCGCCATGAATGAATTCCGCGGTGTTGAGAACACCAGATTTCGAAGCCAATGATGCAAAATAAAACCTGTGTTCAGATCTTAGCAGTGGATCCACAGAAGCGAGGATATTCCGTACCTGAAGTTATCTTTCTGGTAAGATTCTGCAAACGCTTCAATCAGTTGAGCTTCTATGCTCTTTTGGATGCTTAGGCACAGATATTCGGGATTGGGGTTTTTCTCAAAAGCGATCATGTTTCCCGTTACGATGAATACTTTTGGATGTGGTGATGGTGCTTCGTGCCGGAATGAGTCAACAGCCTCTTGTGCCGCTGTAAATACATCAGCACCCATGGATGCTGCGTCGTGAAAGTACTCTGCTTCAAGGGAGAGTGGATCTGATGGATCTGGAGGAGTCGCGAATGAAGCAGCTGAAGATGATTCGTGAAGTCAGCTGTTCGGTCCTAGGCCAGATTTAAGGATAAACTACCCACTGAATATCACCAATCATGTCGACTCGACGGCTGTTGCCGATAAAGTTGCCGGGAAGCCACCGAAATTAAGTACTCGAAGAAAGATTGAATACTTGCAATAAGTGTTTACCAACCAAACACCGACTTGGTGTTTGCACTGCCTGCACATCTCCTCGGTGTGCCCATCGACATATTTCTGATCAACGACGAACCAACCTTTTTCGACGTGGACTTGAAGGAATCTTTATCTTCAGTACCTTTTTCTCAGACAAACGTAAGCATTCCCTGTCTTCTCGCGGTTGAACGTTGACGTTGAACGTTGAACCTCAACCACCAACCCAGCAAAGTACTCATCTCTCGCCATCCAGTTGTCATTTCGACCGATCGCTGTCCATTGGCCGCCACTCATTATGCAGTACCTATCGATACAAACCAGTGGGGCGCTAGTTAATCGCGTGGTTCATCATAAATAGGATGACTTCACCATAGACGGCTTTATCAGGATTGCCACGAAGACGAATGTAGGGAGGCTCACCACGGAAGTAGATGGGGCCCGCGAAGAAAGCGTTGTATAGACGAAGCCAGGTCTTCAACATACTGTGAGTCCGAGAGCGGTGAAGATTGATTTATGAGGAAGCGAAGGGCCGAACCACTCGGAGTCAGAATGAAGGGATCCTTTGATAGCTTCGTTGATGTAAGACACTGAACTACTGATAGATAAAATTTATCTCTCGAATCGACAGGCAACGAAGAATTATCATTGCTTTCCTAGGATTTGTGATATTCGAGATCCTCTTATGGGATGAAAAGGTTTGGAGCAAGGAGGACGCGCATTCACGGTTCGATTGATGACATCATGACTAAGCGCACAGCCACTTCAATCGCGCTGATCGCTTTCCTCGTTTTGACATTCTGACAATCATCATGTCATTTTGAGGTAGCAAAATATGAGCACAAAATGGATCTATGTATACGTAGAATATGTATAAAATTTTAGTAGCATGTTTATGATCTGATTTCTTGAATAACGAGAGACTTTCAAGTTTGTAGCAAGTTCCTTTCAAGCTCACTGGCACTGAGTCATACCATCTCTGTCTCTTCCTCCGCCCCCAATCATGACGGGTGGATCCTACTGCGTATAATTGTTCGACATATTTTGTGAGATGAGTATCGTGTAATTTTAGGCCTGTGATTTAACCTTTGGCCAAGGCCCAAGTCTTAGGCTTCGAGTCTGGATCTTTGCTGAGCTTAAGTTTTGAGGTTTTGACCAGGCATCCAGTCATGATTGGATAGACGCTTGGTGGTCGTATATTTTTATTGATATGGAACAGCTCAACTACCTCAACTTCTAATCCAAAATTTTTCAAAATTTGCTTCAGCCGACTCGACGCAGAGTAGAAACCAACTCCAAATAGTTCAATGCATGTACTACTCGTAGTCATCATTCAGAAAAAAAGCTGCTACCTCACAGGCCTCACATACATGATGACACTACAGCGACTTTTACAATAGCAATAGAGACTTTAGATCACAGCCTTGGCTACCGACCAGATCGCACCAGGCAGTGCCTGGACGATAGGATGGCTTACAACATCTTTAATCGTGCTGAAGATGTCACCGAACTGTGGACATTCGGTAAGGAGAATTCAAAGTTACACATAAAAATGCTTACACTGAATGCTTCGACGCCTCCCTCATTCTCGTGAATCTAATAAACTCGTGAGAACGCTGTCTTATTACCTCACCTGAAAAAGATGCTTACATTAGTTAAAACACTGTCGAGGCCAGTGAACTGGACTTTGGCTTTCCTCAAGGTCGCTTGAGCATCTTGGATTTCTTTGGTTCCCTGGGCATTTTTCAAGAGCGGATCTAGCTTGTTGATCGCTTTCAAGACCTGATTTGTATGAGCATCTGTTAATGTACAATGGATTGAAGAAAACCCTACGTCGCCACTGGCTTTCTTGGCAACCCCAGCGCGCTTCTCGACTGGGACGGATTCGTCCGTGAGTGCCTGGATGTCAAGAGCGTTGAAGCCTAAGCCCGATCATCAGTACACGGTTTGCAAGTCAATCGGTGCATAATCACCATTGAGAGCATTCTGAAGCTCTTTGGCAGCCTTGGCGGCATCGGCGGAACTGGAGTTGGGAGCAGACATATTGATGAAGAGTTATTGCTTTGGTTGAAGCTGGCTTGTTTGATACCGAATAGTGAGCGAGCTGGCTACTTATATCCATTCTTTGAAGCGATGATGTAGCGGTGAATGCAAGCCGCTTGCAACGAGTTGCCATTGCTCGTAGCTTAATGTCACTAACTCACTGCCAAGAGGTACAAGACAGACTTCAATTATCTGCATGCGAGCTGCTAGGGTGATAAATCAAGCATGAATCATTTCTCCAGTGAAAATCAAAAACAAAGTACGCATCTAGTTAGACCGTAGTGTCTAAGGAGGAAATACCCAATTTAACACCATGTTTACCTCTCGTAAAGCATTTTGCATGGATTGGCGTCTTTCAGCAACCGCCAGATAGAAATGATGAATGCATATACCACCAGTAGGTCAGTAGTCCAGAGATCTGTGGATGGAGCTTACAACTCTCCGATGTCAACAGCATCTGTTGTGCCAATTCGACAGTCAAAAAAGTATGCCTTCAACAAAAATGAGTAAAACAAGCGAAGGGAGACAAGAATTATAATAATTCGAAAATGCAGTAATATATCTGTCCTCAAAACAAACCCAGCAGGTCTTCCTGCTGCTCAGGATGCATATTCGGCTTCGCAGTAGCAGGTGTAGGCGGCATATTGGACAAACCCGCTGTACCAAGTGCTCCAGGTGCACCAGCACCAAACTGGCCCATTCCTCCGAAGCCACCACCGCCGAAAGACATGGGCGCAGGTGCAAGTCCTCCACTCGAGCCTGAATCACCACCACCGAATATCGATACAAGATCGTCGAGAGGGTTGGTTGATGTTCCGGCGATAATGTTGGCGGCTGCGGGCGTTTGAGAGAGGATACCTGTTGCAGCTAAGCCAGAGGGTTGACCTTCGATTGTTGATGCGTCGTCAAAGTCGCTGATAGTAGATTTATTCAGAAAATGAAAATGGGGAGATAGTAGTTTGCTTACAGGAGATTCTCTGCTTGCTGACCCGCAGCCACCGTTTGCAATGCCTTCTGTGCTGATAGTTGATCATCACCAAGCCTAGTTGAAGAATTAGCTCTCGTGGTATTAGGAAAATATGACGAAAACCAACTCTGCACGATTTCGCACTGCATCGGCTCCAATCCTTCCTTTCCCAATGAATGTTTCTGAAGGCTTGTGATATACACTAGCTAGTGTTCCTACTTCACCAAGTAGCTCTTCCAGCAATGAGGGTGCCACGGTTGTTCGTGGGATAGAAATAGGCGGTCGATGGGCGAGAACGACAGCCTAAATTTAACATTATTCATGCAGAAGTCAAGGAGTAAGACGGGAACTGACTTTCGCAGCTGCAGGATCCATTGACAACAGCCGCCAGTAGATATATGCGCGATCTCTGACATCTGGCGAGTCACAATCTTTCGTTGCAGTGTTTAGAATTCGTTGGACGATAGCTTGTGATGAATCAGGTTTGATCAAGAAGAGTTTGACAACTGCTGTTAGAGTCTGGAGTTGAACCTATGAAATTGCAAAAGCTCGTCAGATTCACTATCTTTTGGTGAGTGAAAATGATAAGACATACAGGGTACGCCTCTTCCGTGAATGAATCCACGAATATGCCCAATAGATCGGCAGCATTGTCGATCGTGTTTGCGTATTCACCAATGATCCAGATGAGAGACGCTTTCGCTTCTGGCTCATCGAGTTCGTCGAGGTTTGAGCATAGGATTGGGATGACGCCTTCGTACGTCTTGGGATATTTTCGGAAGATATCCTGTTGCTCGAGGGTAAGATTGCATGCGACGATAATATTGACTCAAACAAACCTTCATCACCACTACAGCCTCCTGTACGACATAACTCACTCGAGTATTGATCAGCTCGAGCAAGACGTTGACACAACGCTCTGCAGCAGCGTCGATTTTCACAGCAGTTTGTCCAATAGCCTTGATACTCTTCCTAACAAAATCGACGTCTACTTCGGATGCATACCTACGCTTACGGAATCAGTCTGGGAAACAAGCAACGCAAGTGACCTACTTACTCCTTTAACTCGCTCAATAGCGCATCAACATTATTCTCTGACGCCAGTCTAACCATGATATCCACCTTCTCCACCTTCACATACAACGGGTCGTTGTATTTGCAGAAAAACACCCGCATCTCGTTCTGCAGGATATCCGGACGTTTTTGGAGGAGGAGGTTGATGTTTCGGAGAGCGACCCATTGGACTTCGGGTGGAGAGGAGAGGAGCGTGACGAGTGGAGGAGCCATCTTGCGGACTAGCTGGCGAGTCATCTCTTCTCGATGGACTTTACGCATATGGATCATTATAACCTAGACGGACGATGTAGTCAGGACAGGACCAAGATCTCAGATAGAGAAGCATACTTTGACGGCAGCCAAAACTACAGCACCGTTCGCATGCTGAAACTGAGGGACAACTCGCTCACAGATATGTTCGCTCTCCTTTTCATCATGGGCTTGATAACGCGCCAATGCGTTCAAAATCGCAACACGACCCCATTCTGAACATTCGTTGAGCGCAATCAAAAGTTTGTTCAGAATGGAGGTTGTGATAGTAAAGTAGCCAGAGTCTTCTGATGATGCGCCTGAGCCAATAGCAGAAACATGAATGTCGGTTAGTGCCGCTACTGTGTTTGCTACGACCTCCACGCAGGGTTCAGTACGGCCAGGAGCAAGCTAAAAGGAAGACACACCATAGGATTACTATCCGCAATCATTTCCAGAAGTTGATCCAAAAAGCCATTATCCAATACCAAATCCGGCTTCAAATCGTAAAGCTTCGCCACACACAACGCAGCCGTCTTCCTCACGTATGGATTTTCATCTTTCAAACACTTCTGCAAGGGGTCGCACAGATAATCGATGATCTTCTCCGCTCGTAGGCAGCCCATAGTCCTAATGGCTAACGCGCGCACAAGGGGGTTGGGGTCGTCTGTATCTTTGACGAAAGTGTTGACAGCGAGGATGACGAGTTCGGGTTGGGTTTTGGCGTAGTTCATTAGGTAGAGGTACACAAGCTTTTTTTGTTCGAGATCGTCGGTTTGCATGTTTTTGAGGACGTCGGGGAAGAGGCCGCTTACATCTTACATGAAGTCAGATCTGCAGAACAACGAAGAAAGAGCTACTGAGAACGTACCTTTCCCGACGGTCATCGACGCGATGGTCCGTTTGATGGCATCCTTTCTCTTTTCACGGTATTCGCTGTTTAGGTCAACGCTGAGCTCATAGTTTTCACCCTTTCTTGGAGCTCGTATGCTCATGGAGATTCAGCCAAAATATGAAATTGAAGCGAAATGAGGATGGGATCAAGGGGTGTTTTTGATTTGTCTTTGTTGCAGTTGGACGCGATGGACACAAACCGATCGGCTTTGACAGTGACTACAACGATATCTTGAAACTCTGAACATCCCTGCTACTTCACGGTATTTCTCTCTTTTTTACGGATGTAGAAGATTACAATACTTCATGGTTTCAAGATCTCCGAGGCCCAGATTACTCATTAACGGGTCCCGGTCCCTGCTCTCGATGAGGCACGTTGCAGGAAGACTCTTATGACATGCCCCGTGCTGTTCGACACTCAAGTGGCTGCAATACAATACCACATCTATACCTCCTGCACCTTTGCTCAGGAGAGCCTATTTCTGGGTCTGGCCTCTGGCAGTTATGGCGCTCCTATCACCACCATCCCGGAATCTTCCTATGGATTCAGAGCTTTCAATGGCCCCAATGGACTATATAACGCATTTCGTAGAGCTATGCATCTTTCAAAGCTTAACTCCCCAAAATATCTACCTCACAATGCCCAGCGTCTCGAGCCGACCTCCTGTCGCCTTCGTCATAGGTGCCGGTCCCCACATTGCCAATACCGTAGCCCATATGCTTCACGAAGAAGGCTATCTTGTTGCACTTGGCTCGCGTAGACCATCAGATGAGGCCGAGCATATGGACAAATTCGCATCTGTTGTTGTGGATGCCGCAAATCCATCGAGCATCCGACATGCTTTTCAAACAGTAGTGAAAGAGTTTGGGCACCCAACCGTGGTGATATTCAATGGTTAGTTTATCTCTGATTATTGTTTAGGACCACTTAACTGACTTCACGAATCATCTTTAGCTGCTTCATTCGTGACTCCTCCAGATCCATCAGATCCACTCTCCCTTGAAGCAGAGTACTTTCACGACGCAGCATCCATGGGTGCTGGTGTATTCATAGCGGCACAAGAGGCTGTTGACTCATTCCGGCACGAAGCACCATCACCACATCCAAAAGTATTCATCGTAACGGGAAACACGATCGCTTTCGAGAAAAACCCCAATCCCGAATATCTGTGCCTAAGCATCCAAAAGAGCATAGAAGCTCAACTAATCGAAGCGTTTGCAGAATCTTACCAGAAAGAGAACTTCAGGTACGGAATATCTTTGCTTCTGTTGATCGACTGCTAAGATCTGAACACAGGTTTTATTTTGCATCATTGGCTTCAAAATCTGCTAGTGTCAACAGCGCGGAATTCATGCACAGCGCACCAACGCACGCCAAGGTGTATTGGGATCTTATTGCACATACGACCGAGCAAGGGAGCTGGGATTACCGGTTAGTTTTTCTCAAAACGGACGTACTATCACGGACGTCTGATTTTTATTCATTAGGTTTACTGCTGATGGTGAAAAATACGAGGACGAGGAGGCATGATTACTGTATTGACTTGATGGGCCGTACTATTGTTTTCGTTCCTACCTCTAAGCATTTCCTTACAGATTCAACTTGGCGTTATCTGAAAGCTACAAAAATAACTCCCAAAACGCTCTCATGGTGGACTTGCACAAATTGCTTTCTAGAATTGCGATCTTGCGCAATGTATTCTCGCTGCCACGTCCAGTGACACCATGTTTATCCTTCATCTCGTTCGTATCTGTCGCCACGACCCATGATCTTAACCCGTCCAGGACAACTAAACCAGCTGCTTGATGAAAGTGACAGCATTATATTGTCAGTCAGTAGCGCTCTTGGCACTCTGGACTAACTGATGTTATCCGCCTTGAAAATTGGCATGACCATTTCACTGGACAATAAGGGCTCACATCTGGTGTTAACATTTTCATGGCAGCTCGCATGAGAGTGACTGAAGTCTGGCTTGTACCCATTGGCATCAGTGCTATTGTGCGGCGTTTTACTATCTGTGATGGAGCACTGGTAAGTTTGTTGCAGGCGGCTTGCATCCACCGCTACATCATCGCTTCAGAGAATGAATATAAGTAGCCAGTTCGCTCACTATTCGGTATCGAACAAGCCAGCTTCAACCAAAGCAATAACTCTTCATCAATATGTCTGCTCCCAACTCTACTTCTGCCAATACCGCCAAGGCTGCCAAAGAGCTTCAGGATGCTCTCAATGGTGATTATGCACCGATTGACTTGCAAACCGTGTACTGATGATCGGGGTTAGGCTTCAACGCTCTTGACATCCAGGCACTCACTGACGAATCCGTCCCGGTCGAGAAGCGCGCTGGGGTTGCCAAGAAAGCCAGTGGAGATGTGGGTTTTTCTTCAATCTACTGTATAATAACCGATGCTCACATCAACCAGGTCTTGAAAGCGATCAACAAGCTAGACCCGCTCTTGAAAAATGCTCAGGGAAACAAAGAGATTCAAGATGCTCAAGCGACCTTGAGGAAAGCCAAAGTCCAGTTCACTGGCCTCGACAGTGTTTTAACTAATGTAAGCGTCTTTTTCGAGTGAGGTAATGGGACAGTGTTCTCACGAGTTTATTAGATTCACGAAAATGAGGGAGGTGTCGAAGCATTCAGTGTAAGCATTTTTTATGCGTATCTTTGAGTTCTCTTTACCGAATGTCCACAGTTCGGCGACATCTTCAGCACGATTAAAGATGTTGTGAGCCATCCTATCGTCCAAGCACTGCCTGGTGCGATCTGGTCGGTGGCCAAGACCGTGCTTTAAAGTCTCTTTTGCTATCTTAAGAGTCGTCGTAGTACCATCACGGTGTCGTATGTGAGGCCTGTGAGGTAGCGGTGTTGTTCTCTGAATGATGGCTAAATGCATTGAACGATTTGGAGTTGGTATCTACTCTGCTTCGAGTTGGCTGAATCAAATCTTGAATATTTCTGGATTAGACATAGGACTTTGGATGAGCTATTTGCCCAGCAACGACGCCTACCCTGATAATAGACAGGCAAGCAGCGCCCAACTGCATTGGTAATAAAGAAAGAAACCTTGTTGAGCAGCTCTACCTCAATTAAGATACACAAGACTCAGATTTATTCTGTAGAATGTAAGGCTTGGCCGCACTAGATTGTTCAGGTAGATAATCCTAATTAATGATATTCCATATGCATAGCAGCCGATGTATTGTTTGAATGGGTACTCAGATCTCATCGATCTCGTCAATCATTATTTCCGAGCCATGTCGTAGCTATAGGGGAGTAGGCATGATATGAGCGTGCCTATGCCCATGGGAATTACGCATCCATCGAAAGCCCCAAAGCCTGAGAACTTTGGTTGCTCCAAATCTTCTTGTCCTATTACTCCTAAGTCTAGAAGATCTCGCACATCAGATATGTATCCCAGGAAAGCAATGACAACACGTCGTTGCCTGCCAAATCAAGAGACGAAGTTGTTTATCAGTAGCTCCAAGTCTTCCCTCGACTAAGTTAGCAAAGGATCTTTGAGCTGTAAGTTTACCATCCTTCGTTCCGACCTTGAGCAGTTCGGTCCTTCGCTTCCTCATAAATCAATCCTCCCTATTCTCGAACTCATAATACGTTGAAGCCCTGGCTTGGTCTCTAGAATGCCTTCTTCGCAGGCCCCAACTACTTCCCTGGCGGGCCTCCCTGTACTCGTCTTCGCGGTACTCCTCTCAGCTACTCCTCGTGACGTTTACGGTGAAGTCGTCCTGTTTAAGATGAATTACACAATAAATCAGGGCTGCAATGGTTTACGTCTATGCAGGATGCTTAATGGGTTGTAGCCAATGGACAGCGACCCATTGAAAGTGGCAGCTGAATGAGGAAAGATTAATACTTTGCTGGGTTGGTATTTGAAGTTCAACGTTAATAAACTTTAATTTTCAACCGCGAGAAGACCGCGAATGGTTGCGTGTGTTAGAGACAAAGGCGTTGGAGAGGTTCCCGAGGGGTGATATCCGTGGGAATTCCTTCACTTTCAGGTTGAAAAAGGTCGATTCGTCGTTCATCAGAAAGATGTGGATGGTCATATCAAAGAGATGCGCAAGCAGTTTGCAAGCACCAAGGTGTTTGGTTGCTGAACAGTTATTGCAACAATCTGATCTTCTTCGAAGACTTTCGGAGGACTTCATTCCAATAGCATCTTCAACGACCGTCTAGTTGATAAGATTGGTCCTCCTGGGAGGAGCCAGCAGGAGTTGTTCTCGCACATAGAAGTGGAAGATGATGTTAGTCATCTCAGGCGAATATCAAAGAATATTTGACACTTTCCTGGAGGTTTACTTCTATTTCCCAACCTCGTCGGGTGGCCTCAAACTTCGCAACACCATCCTGGGGCTCCTTCTACTCGAAAAGCGCGGCGTGCCTCTTTCATTGATTTACACAGATCTCAACACCAAGAAGCGGAAAGCAAAGAAAGAGGAAGCCGTCGGATTGGAAGACAACGACGACCACCACGACAGAACCATTTATCATACTTAACTGGCTCGATGGCGCAGGATATACTATTTAACCTCCACTATAGGCTATTTGAAGTAGAAGGCGACCTTCACGAGGAAGACACGATTGACGAGGGGAAAGTCGTTACCGAACATAATTTCCCTGAACCTATCAAGCACGATGGAACGGTTTGTAACCCTTTCAAATAAGTTCGGGAATAAGACAAGACAGTCGACGCTGTTAACAAAAGCCATTACCTCTGTCAAGAACGAGCCTCTGTTCATGTCATTCGACGAGTACATCTCCCTTCAAGAGCAGAAGTTGTGAAGCAGTTTGGACAGCTTGAGGTTGTGGATCAGAACCTCATTCCAATTGGGAAGTTGGATTAGTGAACACCTGGTTGTGGAGATACCTTATGACCCCTAGGTATCTCTTCTAGCGATTATTTGCCTCGTCCAGTATTAACTAGTAAATCGCTACTTTAGCTTATCTCGACGGCCCCATCATTTGTCCGAGTTAGAACTTGAAGTATGAACTTGGAAGTGAAAGTGGCAGCTGCCACTGAGGCGGCCTCTACGACTGTCAGAGCGCACAGTCTTTACATGAGCGCTCATGTAAAGACTGTGAACTCATTCCTTATTTGATCAGGCTCCTTGAGCTTTTCAACAGCCAGCCTAGGCACCCATAACGCAACATGACTGGGTATCTGGCCATGTCACTCGGAACTTCATGTCACCGACCTGTCGGTGCTATCAGTGCAACACCGGTCAATACCCTATTGATATCCCTACACAAAAACATGACAGGAAAGTGTGGAAATCGCAAGCTCCAGATTCAAACTGAAAGCTTACGTATAACCAACAGATTTGAGGTATATAAGTAGTTACTTTGCCAATCAATTAACATCGACAAAGTTACCCTCAATCAACGCATTAACTCTTCGTCGATATGACCTCTGAGGCTGCCAAAGAGCTTCAGGATGCTCTCAATCGTGAGTATGCATTAATAGGCATGCAAACAATGTGTTGATAATTGGGTTAGGCTTCAACGCTCTTGACACCCAGGCACTCAAGGACGAATCCATCCCAGTCGAGAAGCGCGCTGGGGCTGCCAAGAAAGCCAGTGGCGATGTGGGTGTTTCCTCAATCTACTGTACAATAACTGATGCTCACACGAACCAGGTCTTGAAAGCGATCAACAAGCTAGACCCGCTCTTGAAAAATGCTGAGCAGACCCAAGAGATTCAAGAAGCCCAAGCGACCTTGAGGAAAGCCGAAGTCCAGTTCACTGGCCTCGACAGTGTTTTAACCAATGTAAGCATCTTTTTCAAGTGAGGTAATAGGACAGTGTTCTCACTAGTTCATTAGATTCACGAGAATGAGGGAGGTGTCGAAGCATACAGTGTAAGCAATGTTAATGTGTATAGTTGAATTCTCCTTAATGAGTGTCCACAGTTCGGTGACATCCTCAGAACGGTTAAAGATGTTGTGAGCCATCCTATCGTTCAGGCACTGCCTGATGCGGTCTGGTCGGTGGCCAAGAACGTGCTCTAAAGTTTCTATTGCTATCGTAAGAGTCGTTGTAGTGTCATCATAATGTCGTATGTAAGGCCTGAGGCAGCAGTGTTTTTTTGTTGAACATGGTGACTACAACTTGAACATGCCACGAACTGTTTTGAGTTGGTTTTAACTCTGCTTCGAGTCAGGCGAAACAACTATTGAGAATTTTGGCCTGGTCTGGAAGCTTGAACACAGCGGCGGATGACTGGTCCGTTCATTCGCTTTACTTTTGCAAGTTACGACAGTAATGGCGTTGGTATAACCGGAAATGCGCTGGATAATTCAAGTTTCTTCCCAAATGAGGATTGATGCAATGCCGACAGTTCTACCCAAGCCGTGAGAATCTACCAAGGTACAGCCTCCTACCCAGGCTGAGCTTCAGGAGAGGATTGATATCTCAGAGGATGAAGATTTGAGGGATGGGAAATTTTATTTGATGGATCAGGCCGTAGTTATGCCGGCGAACTTTATTTTTTCCTCTCCTTACACCGGATATGTGGTTGTTGTCAGAGCCTACCAAACAGGTATGGCATGCCGCAAATAACAGGCACCGCCCGCCAGTGCAGCTGGGTTGGCAGGCCAGTCTTCCACGCGTGAGGTTCTAATGTAGGGATAATTAATGTCAACCATCTGACATATAATTTTTGTGGTTGACGTGAATTACTTAAATGCCACTATGAGTCAGTAGTTGGACGTGATTACAGCTCCATAGTTAATTTCAACTTATCGTCGTATATCGAAGTGGGTGGTTTCAACTACAGACTGCTTATAGTTGAGCTCTAGTATCAACTACGCAGGTAGTTGATACTAACTAAAAAGTCTAGTTGGCCTCAGCTACCAACTACGACTCCATACACTGGTTAAAATTAACCGGAGTGTGAGGTTGCTCTCAACTACATGTGTTAGTTGTTATTAACCAGCAGTCGTAGTTAAGAGAAACTACAGCTGTAGACGCTGGTTATAATTAACTAGCACCCGTAGTTGAGACCAGCTACGACTTCATACACTGGTTAAAATTAACTAGAGAGTGGAGTTGCTCTCAACTACATGTGTAGACGTCCCTTTGTTTAACCAGAAGTTATAGTTAAGAGAAACTACAG
>MU157874.1:137144-150101 GCA_015657495.1 Crepidotus variabilis | reverse complement strand
TAGAATCAACTAGCGCCCGTAGTTGAGACCAACTACGACTTCATACACTGGTTGAAATTAACTAGAGAGTGGAGTTGCTCTCAACTACATGTGTAAGACATAGTTGTGATTGACCAACAGTCGTAGTTAAGAAAAACTACAGTTGTAGACTCTAGTTAGAATCAACTAGCGCCCGTAGTCGAGACCAATTACGACTGGTTAAAATTAGCCAGAGAGTGTAGTTCCTCTCAACCACATGTGTAAGACACAGATGTGATTAACCGGCAGCTGTAGTTAAAATAGACTACAGCTGTTGAGTCTGGTTAGAATTAACTAGCGCCCATAGTTGAGACCAGCTACGACTTCATACACTGGTTAAAATTAACCAGAGAGTGGAGTTGCTCTCAACTATGCATAGACGTACCTTTGATAGACCAGCAGTTGTAGTTAAGAGAAACTACAGTTGTAGACGCTGGTTAGAATTAACTGGCGCCCGTAGTAGAGACTCGGACTAATTACAGCTTCATACGCTGGTTAAAATTAACTAGAGAATGGAGTTCCTTACCTTTGATTAACCAGCAGTCATAGTTAAGAGAAACTACAGCTGTAGACGCTGGTTAGAATTAACTAGCACCCATAGTTGTGGCCAACTACAACTTCATATGCTGGTTAAAATTAAGTAGAGAGAGGAGTTGTTCTCAAATATACGTTGAGGAGCTGAGATCAGGTCATGGTTCAGCAGTCATTCGAGAAGTTGACAGCTAAGATTTAACACCGTATTCTTCTATGCTACTACAGCTTTTTTTATTAAGAGATACTCAACATCCTTGCAAACCCTGTTCAGTTCGCGAACAGCAATCTCCGCACGAAGGACTGCCAGATACTTTTCGTAGGTTGATTCATCCATATCTCGCTGATAGAGGTCGTCCACCTGAATTCCTACCCATTTCTTGAATAAAGCAATCATGAATGATCGCTGGCGGCTGTTGAAGTAGTCACCTGAAGTCATCTTGTTTTCAATCCTCTTGCCCTTCACGGTCCCTTGGATTGTCAATGTCTTGGAAAGATAAAAATCAAGTAGTGCATCGTCCTCCCTACAACCACAGTTCATATACCCTTCAACAGCCGAGTTTTTTGTTTTCTTCTTCTTGTTGGACACACGTCGTTTCCCTGGAATTCCTTGAATTGTTGCGCCCGGCTTTCCCCAGCCATCTCGGACGTGATTAGCCTTATCTTTAAAGTGGTGGTACAGGCAAAATCTATTACCCTCCGTTGTCTCTAGGACAAGGAGAGCTAGATCACGAGAGTTGGTTGCAGCTGCTGATACAAAAGTGGGGTCGGCTCGCATGATCCCTCGAAGATGAGGGTCAACATCCTTTGAGTCACTGAAAAATTCGACTATTGCACTTGTAGAATCACCTACAAATTTTAAAATGAGCTCAAAGTCAATAAGATAGACCATTACATGCCTTCGAGTCTAACTTGCTGCTTGAGATCCCCCCACTGATAGAGATTTTGATCTGCTGTTAAATAATGAGATTATTGAAGTGCGATATAGATAATACACTAATACCTTTATTAATCTTTAATACCTTCTTTTCCTTTCGATGTTCAGCACGAGTAGGATTAGACTGCACCTCTCCCTCAACATCGGTATCTGAAAGCTCAGCACCAGAGATTATCCGAGTCGGAGATAACATCTTCAGGGTTACTCGGTGACGGTGATCGGTTCCTCTCATCTTCAGGGAGTTTGATAAGGTTGTCAAGGTCCAAGACCTTAACTCCTTCACCGTGATTGGACCCTATCATTGATTTAGCTGAGACACACCACGAAAGCGAAAATCTTTAGATGGCGTACCTTCATTCAAATGCCCTTCCACAGTGTGATCGTCCTTCAAGTTGGTCTTTTGGCCTTCATCAGGAGCGCTTGTGTGTCCTTCAAAATTGTCTGGATCGCCATCTCGAGACGCTAACAAAGTTATACACAGAAAAAGTTAGACACATTATTCCAGCAGAGTAACGACAAAAACATACCCTTATGCTGAACAGCCTCTTGAGTCTGATCATTATTGATTTCTTGATCCTTTTCAACGCTCATGGAAGAGTCTGGTAAGCTACTTATTGGAGAATCTAGTAGCAATTTAACGAGGGGCAACACATTACATCCTGAATGAACTTACCCGGCAAAGTCTTGGCATTTGCACGATTGATCAGAGACTGCACTTCTAAGGCTGAGATAATGGGATCGTCATATCGATCAATTAGCAGATGAAAAATTTACCACCTACTTTGAGCACTACTGGTGTTTGACTTCGGCTTTTTTGAGACTTCAATATCATTCTCGAAGCTCTCCGACGTGGCCTTTCGCTTTCTGAAATCTATTATAAGTAAACTTCGTTAAGTAATCGTTGGAAAGAAATTTTACGCTGGCGCATTGGATGTGGCCTTATAGCAAGATTTGTTAGTCTAGATCCAATTGGAACTTGGGAATGGTGCGCTTCGTACCTCTGGGATATCCCCTGACTCGGTGGAGTCCAAAGCTGCAAGGGATCTGTATTGGGCCATCATCAAGTTCTTGTATGCTTGTGCCGCTTGTAGCTTCATTGCTGCCTCTTTCAATTTTTTGGATTCTACGAATGAAGTTTAAATTTACAACAGGGTCATAGGTGAAAACAAAATAACACTTACTATTACGACCACCCCTTCCTGTGATCATGGCATCCAAAGCCAACTGCGCAGCTGTCAGTGCCACCTCAGCGTCCTCAAGTGCTTTTTTAGAGGTGGGTATATCTGTTCATTATATTAGAAAAGACACGAGACAGAATCCTTAGGCGCTCACCAACTGTTGGCGGCAAAGGAAAATCCACAACTTGGTTAGTAGAGGTAGCCATCGATGAGTTACAAGATGAGTAGTAGTTGAAGGCAGCTGCAGGCTCTCTTAGTAATGTTTCAGTTGTCTGACCTGTGGTGCGAAAAAGGTGTTCCATGCTGGGCAGCAGACATGTGCAATAGCCACAAAAGGGAAGTAGCCCATTTGAGAAGATTCTGATGAGATCACATCAAACACAATCAGCGGAGTAGAAACATAAACTTGGCTGGATATAAATCAGGACAAAAAATTGACAGACGCCATTCAACATTATGTCGACACCTCAGCCATCTCCCAAAAAACGTGCTCGACAAGACTCTAGCCTGCTGACTTGCCTCACTGAGCTCTCAGATGAACCCCTCTCTCCAGTTGACCTCCCGCCTGGCCATTTGACTATCATGCCTCCATGCGGAGATCCTCTCTGCAGGTCTACAATCTGCGAAGAGGCGCCAAGAGTTACCGTTCACGCCTTTCTCATTGGGAGTTACTGGGAAACAACCCTTGAACAGGTACTAGTTAATTTTGAGTGCCTTAATTTAGCTCGTTATTGACCTTGTAGTAGCAGGTTGAAGACACAGTATGGACAGCACCATATTCTCGTGGGTATGCAAGTCTTCGTCACTGTTACGAGTTCCGTCATCTACAAGGCGGAAACGAGGAAGACTGTCAATATGACATCTTTTTTCCGGCAGAGGACGAATGGAAGACTTATGTTCCACAGCAGGACATTGCCGTGCAGCTTCCAGGATTTATTCTCTTGCGCCACCACCACATTCTTGAGAGTCGATGCAAAGATATTGAGGATCTGAAGAAGTTAGCAAAGAAGTTATACAATACAAGGCGAATTCGGGAAAGATGGGAGCTCTAATAGACCTTGTAGCCAGTCTGTGTTGTAAAAATAATTTACTCTGCTCGAACTTATGTTTTGGAGTATGTTTTAACATATATTTGTCCATAAATCATATTATCTATTTTCAGAATAAAACAAATTCAGAGGGCCTCAAATTGTCACAAAGTGCGTGTCAGATGTCGGAGCAACCAAGCCGCATTTTAGAGAGTCATATGATGAACATTTGATGAGACTACTTTACGCCGAATGAACTACTCAGAACTAGGGTAAAGAAGCTCTTCCAATGGCTCGGAAGTCGGAACGATATCAGGGTCATCCTCGCTAAAAGCATGGTCTGGTGAGCTCAATTCGAAATCACAATCATCTTCATCCGCCACCGCTTCAACATCACTGCTATGAGTTTTCTCTTCCTCTTCGACCTGCCTATCAAGGTCACGATTAAACTTGCCGGTGCACTGCCAATTCACACCATTAATTTTCTCCTGGAGCCCACATGCGTTGACAGGAGAGATGTTGGTTGCAAGATAAACAAGATCAACAGATTTCGTAACGGGAACCCATTCCGTCAATTGAGCATCCACGAACTCCCTTGAGATTGGATCATAACGTAAAAATGATCGGTAAGGATGCCCGATAATGTGCATCAAGTGAACATCATCTGACATTCTGTATCCCCAGACACCGTTCATCTTGGAAGGGCTCCAATACCAACGGAGAGGCTTGCCACGCTATAGATAAAGTTAGCAACGCTCGAGGCAAGACATGACTTTTGGCTCACTTCACGGAAAATCCAGACGTCACTGTGCTCCTGAGCACAGCAATCATCGTGTTTGCAACGAGGATCGTGACAAAGGGTAACCTAAAATTTGGGCCTTTAGCCTAGTACATCCATAGTTTGATCATCTAGTTTACCTTGGTTCGTATTTCTTCCATAAGCGTGGCAGATGTGATATTTTCTCTTGTCTGTGCAAATTAATTAGTAGAACATCGAATACTGGAAGCAAAAATGGTTAACATACATGACAAACAGACATGATCAATATAAATTACGACTGAGAAATTCTCTGCGCTTTTAAGTTG
Organism: Crepidotus variabilis; assembly: GCA_015657495.1. Taxonomy (NCBI): domain Eukaryota; kingdom Fungi; phylum Basidiomycota; class Agaricomycetes; order Agaricales; family Crepidotaceae; genus Crepidotus; species Crepidotus variabilis. The sequence continues at coordinate 145,323 of MU157874.1, read as the reverse complement.
TGCAACATCGTTAGCAAACTTTAATTTCAAACCTGTGCAGGTTTCGGCAATGTCAGTAAGCCCGAAAGTAAGAGACGATATATGCAGCAATTTTGATCAATTAGCCAGTGGAAATCACACAGGACAAATTCATCTACGATACGTCTGCTCCTGCTCTCCTGGCAAGGACACTACAAACAGTCCCGGAGTCAATATATCTACCCTTGTCTCCATAATTGTAATGCCACGAACCAATGTATAGTGTAGAGAGGTAAAACGACGCCAAATTTCTTTAACAAGCCTATGGTCATCAGGAAGACAGCCATGGAATTTCTCGGCCTCGCTAAGGAGCTGTCTTCCCTGGTTGGCGTGATCCCAGACTGTGTGATTCCACTCCAGCAAAACACCGTCGCCCTTAGCATACGCTTCCTGAAAGCGATCCTCAAGTGTTACTATCCAGCTTGATATCCCTCCCCAGACCGAGGCCCATGCACTAATAGCAAACGTTAATTTTTGCAAATGTTCCCATTCCTGCCCATTTTCCTCGTTGTTGTCTGTTAGCACTGGTCTCGAGGAAGATGAAGTGAAAATGTGTTGACTGGCAGTTGAATTACTATGACTTGGACTTCTTGTACTTGTAGATGAGCTAAGCTCGTTCATTGGTGTTGAGGGTCTATCCGTACTTTAGTAATTGATAAATGTACCTCTTAAAAATGTCTTACTTTAAGGTTTGCAATCGTCGCTGCTCTCTCTTTTTTGCATTTATTGATAGAGCATGTCTAATTCAAATTAGGGGACACGTGTCTGCGAAAAATTTGAGTACGAACTTTTTGTAATATCTCTGGCTTTTGGTAAGCCCATCTACGCCTTTTGGTGGAGACTTAGGCCTTCGAATACGTCCAACATTCATGAGTGTGATAATTATAGATTGGCAAGCGGCAAAAAAATCAGAAATGACAGATAAGATTAGATTTCAGCTTATCTCCGGGTATTAGTCATTTTAAATGACAAGTACAGTAGAGCCACGCGGCAACGAAGTTCTATTAGCCGTCCCGCCAACGGTTCTATCAACGTCCCAACAGTCCTATCAGAGGTCCTACCAACGGTTCAACTGTGCATCGGCTCAACCAAAAATGTGATAACAGGGGCTACATTTGCCTTTCTAAGTAGGTCATTTGTTAGGCGCCCATCCCATCATGCTTGAAATTTGGTTGATCTCTTGTATAGAATGGCCCCAAATGGACAGAAATGTGTAGATGAATGATGAAGAGACTAACCCCTCAGTTCAAGATGGTCAGGACACTTATCCATTTGTAAGCCTCACCTCAAAAATTCTCTCTTCCACAGAAATGCCTAAAGTACGCAACTCTACAATCAGTGCTCCATACTATGTCTTTCTTACTCTTTCAAATAGAACACAAGCACCTTAACAAGTGAGTACTCTCTCTGAGTAGTTGTTGCAAGATCTGACTTTTCTTCGCTGGTGGTGTACAAAATTCAACCATATGCGACAAGCAGCGCAGTAAAAATCTTTGTAAGAGAAAGCAGGTACGGTGTGAGATTGAGGCGCCTCTCTTACCATCAAAGTATTGCCCATCCAATTCAATATCACTGCGGTTCTTCATAATAGATCTTACAGGAGCCAAGGTCTTGGCCGCCAGTCTCGATGCAGCGTAGGGAGGTTGGACTGGTACACCAGTTCATACCATTGGATCTGTGCATACTCTGGAGAAATTGAAGGCTATAGGTATTAAAGTTATTCCCTAGACAGGCAAGTGAGTCGTATTCAGTTAGCGTGAACCAGGTTTTTTATTTCATCTATGGCATCGTAGCAACCCTCATGGCTTAGTGGACTCAGATGGCAAACTCTTTAGAGTAGCTACCGGACTTCTCCTCAAGAATTCAACATTCGAGAACGCCACCGCCAACATTTCTCAACTCTTCCTCGCAGTAATAAACTTAGAGTTGTGCAAGGGAGGTCACTTAGTACTATATTCGTTGAAGCTTGCATTTGAGTTTCCACCTGGTACAACTATCTCATTCCTTCCGCCTTGATACGACATAGAAATACCACTATGGTTGGTCAATGGGACATTCGCTAGTCATTCACTCAGTCCTTGGCTGGAGATTTGATTTGGTGGAGAAATGCAGGGAGTCAAACATTAGAGTCTCTACTCACACCCGACGAAGGAGAAGAGTGGAAGGCAAGGATTGAAAAGATAGTGGTAGGTAAGTTGCGACTTGAAGCATTTGGCACGACTAATAATTATCATAGAACAAGCCTTACAATCTTGGTCCAAATATGACAAGCTTAAGGCAGATTGCGATATCTTCTATGGGACCAGTCCTCATCTCGTTCCAGTGGGTACAACAGTTTGAAAGTACCAGGCAGAATGCCTGGTGCAACGTCTCGTGCGCAAAGAGTGGAGTTCTCATCTCATTCTGGTGGGTACAACAGTTTGAATATTATACTCAATTTTCTCATTGTATGTTTGAACGATATGTATAAAATTTCTTCTATGCCACAATGGTCTATTGATCAGGCCTATCTTGTCGCGAAATCCCCCCAATTGCCTCTAACTGTGCACGATAAGTCTCCAACTGCAATGCTTGATCAACATTCTTTTTCTCCAGCTCTTCCCGGAGCTTCTTGGATTCTTCTTCCGCCTGCTGTCGCATTTGTTTCTCGTCAGTGAGTTCCTTTGTTAATTTCTGTGTGATGTCCTTGGCATCTGTTGTCTTCGCAAGTGTCATTGCGTAGGTAAAACTGTGAAAAGCTTCAGTTAGGTTTGTCGCTTCTTTCATACCATCCTGCCGCATTCGATTGGATGTATATGTCGTTGCTGGAGCACCGCGTGGTTGTTGCGCAGCAACAAATAGCCAGCAACCAGTTTCGTTCCCAAGCCGTTCACACTAGATTTACTTGCATAAGATGCCATAAATGCTAGTAGATATGCATGGATATGACGTACTCTGGATATAATATTATGAATTTGGTCATGAAACCGTCGTTTTGCATTTCAAAAATCCTGCTCAAGAGGGCGGAGCTCAGCATGGCGTGGAATGGCTAAATAATATTCTCTGATGAGTAAATGTCATTAATAAAATCATGAAAGACGATCACAGATTTCAGAATTTCCCTGCAGAGCACCCTCAATAAAACCGTGTACTGGGCGAGTACTTGAAACTCGGACCCTATCCGAAGACTTGCTTTCTGACTTCTGCTTCTCTGGCGAAGATGATGTTGGCAAGCTCTTGGCGGAGGTTTGGGTAGTTATATTAGATCTGGGATCTTCTAATGCAGACTGAGCCGCATTGGGAGATGTAGGTCTTGGTGCGGGAAGAACTTGACTCTGAGCTTGGAGCAACGGGTCAATTGGAACAGTCTGACTTTGACTATTCAGAAGAGCGGCTTCAATGTGATTGGGAATCATAGATGGATTATCTCCTGATGTAGAAGCTTGAGCTACAGGAGCTAAGCCAACCTGAGCGGCAGGCGCTAAACTAACCTGAGTTACAGGTGCTTGGCCTACCTGAGTATCGGGGTTAGCTTGGTTGGAAGTATAGATCTGGTGAGTGGAGATGTGATGACCCATGGGACTACTCTGGCTCATTTGCTGACCAGAAGATAGGTAGCTTGGCCAATAATTCATAGGCCATTGATGATAAGTGCCAGAATCGGGAAAGATGGTACCAAGAGGATAGGCTTGCTGAAACATAGGATGGGACGATGAGGTGGCTTGCGTAGACTGAGCAGAGGCAGCCTGGGCTGGAGCGGTGATTGGTGCCTCTGGCTTTGTTTTCTTTCGCCTTCCATCAGTTTTTAAAGTTGCATTGTCAGCACTCTACATTAAAAATCAATTTTTGATGGAGAGAATATAACTACTATGAATTGACCTTGGTAGAAGTGGTGTGTTTTCTTTTATTCTTTTCGGTTGATCGAGTGTTCATGGTTAAGGTCATGAAAAGGGAAAATTTCTCAGGAAGTCAGATAGTTTGTATCGACCACCGGCGCTAGTTTATTTCAACTAAACGTCCACTGAAATGATGGGATCAACTGTGCCCACGTCTCAACCTTCATGTAGACTCAAGACACAGCCTGAACCACATCATGCCAGATCTTACTCTTCCATTGCCAAATCTCAATACACCATCATTTAGACTACCTCAGCCCACTGAAGTTCATATTGCTGTTAACCTTCCACCACCACGAAATGTGACGACTAGTGCCATTTTATACTCTCCCCAGAAGAAGCAACGCATTAATTATAATCCTGATCTTATCGGTACCCGGAAGAATCGTGAACTTGTGAACAAGAAAAGAAAAAGATCCATATCAGAGTCCTCAACTCCGGTGGCAGCCCACACCATCGAAACAACTCAGCTACGTTCAGTGGCAGATCAGGCCGAAGCCAGTGTATACAGTCTAGGGTATCAAGACTATGTTGAGTATGCTCTCGCAGGTGCTGCCGGATTTTTTCAGCTGGAATCAGACCTTTTTGTTGTTCAAGGCTGGGATGGACATCGAAAGACTACAAAGGTGATTGAATTTTATATGCTCAATCATTATTCGACATTTAATATTGGGCAGCCATTTTGGTATCACCTACATCACACTCATATCACCTCAGCTGAAAAGGCTACAGTGTGCTTCTGCCCAAATCTCAATGTCTCTGACACATGTGTTCATACAAAGTTTCTCGCTGAATTTGGAGAGACCCAGTTTGTTGAAAATTTTGGCAGTAGTACGGAAGGTACGCCCTGTTTTCTCTGCTTTGTGAGCTTTACAAATATCACAAATAAGCCCATCATAGACCCGTTATTCTTTTTAGATGGGAAACTATAGGAGAAGAGACGTACCAGTTGCTTTCAGTTGCCACCGACCACCGTAAAGACAGTGTCAAAAATCGAGTGGTTGTCTCTCACGTTGGCGATGATCCCTGGAGCGGCGAGTGGAAGTGCTCAAAGGATGGAAAGAATCTCTGCCCACATCAGAACAAGGCTAGAAAACATTTAGCTGATTTGTCTGGTCTCAACATGCCGGACGACAGTCCAGCTTCACAAGTCATGGTTCCCGCACTTGGTGTGTCTAATTTTAGATTATATGTTGTATTCTTGTGAACATTTCAGTAGATACGGTTGCACCACCAAGGGGTGTTCCTCCAATATCTCATCAGAAGGTTCTTGTTCCCATCTGGGCCTCTTTACCTGGAGATCGTAGCCTATATTCCAGACCTGAGGCGATGCGATCACCCCCCAGTATTATCCGCCTTGATGACCATGCTCGCTGTGCTTGTGGATGTCTAACGTCTCCAAGTCTACCAATAATTCTTGAGACATGCACAGTCTACACAATCTTGGAGCCCTTTACTTGTCAGCTGGAGCTTCAAAAATGTCCCAACAATTGCTCTGGGAGTCGACATCGATATATCGGACCGGATGGCGCTAAAGGCGGTCTATTCAACTACAACAATCGGATTCTCTTCTCACACGATCTTTTGGATGATTATACTAAAGCATTCACTTCTTCAGAGACACCTTTCGTAGCGTGGGTTGGGGTAGTCCAGGAACGTTACGCTCGATTCAAGCCATCTTCATCTTTTGTTACAGACGAGATGTTTCGCTCTGTGTGGTTCTCATATGCCTCGCTTCAAGACTTTGGTGGTGATATGACGTGTCCTACATGCGGTCCTGAACCAAAAGTGGTCATCTTTGACGGTATCACACTTGCGTTTGGGAAAAAACATCTCACATCCACCCTAAAGCCCCCAACACTGCTTGATACTGATTCGGTTCAACGGACATGCGGGTATGTGAAGGGCCAGACAGCACTTCTGGACCCAGCCCTGCGTAAGCTGATTCGATTGGTGATCACTGGTCGATCATTGGTCTTGAAGGATGGAGATCGGGCAACTGGTGAGGAGGACTCCGAAAATGATGACTCAGAAGTTGAAGAGAGGTCGAGTCGAAGATCTACAAAAGCAAAGATGGCAAAGTTAATGCTTGAGCGTCTTGACGCAATTCCAAAGGTAGCTCAGCAGCTACGCAGCGTGGATATACATTTAGGAGCTCTCTTTGAGAGATATTGCGGAGTTGGGCCAATCTTGTCGAAGGTGCCAGTGCCGAAGCCAATTATTTCCCTTTTCCGGGAGGTGAGTTTGAACTGTACATTACGTAGGTTGGAGTATTAACACAGAAGTCAGCTTTCTGCTGAGGAGTCAATTATCCAGTTGATTCCCTGTCCTTCTCTATCACCATTACAATCCTTCAACTCAGCTCCATCTTGGGATCGACTACAAAACCTAAAATGTATTCCGGCACTCTATAATGCTTTGAGGTTGGACTGGGCTACTCAACCAAATGGACAATTTTCAGAAGTAACTCTCTCTGTGTCTCGATGGCTTGAAAATCGTGCCGAGATTGTGTTGAATTCATTGATTCGACATCAAATAGACCCGCTACCAAAACACACGTTCACAACAGCTGGAAACAATGATTGGATGAAGGTCAGTACTAATCTTGCATCTTTAAGTCCATATCTGACGCAAAGTTATAGACCGGTTGCTTGTATAGCATGCCTCAAGTCAGAACACGACCACAATATCCCAATCTCAAGCATGACCAAAATTCTGAAGCAAGTGGAAGACGCGGTGCCAAATGTTCAAAACATTACAGTCAATACGGAGAGAGGCGGCTTACTGGGGGAATCATGGTATGTTGGTGCTCCCACAGCGTCTCATATGGCTTCCATTGCATCCCCAAATCAGAGGGTAGAAATGATGTATTTTCGGCAATCTACACCCGATGGAAAACCGCACCAGACTGGATTGTTTACGACTTTGCCTGTGCTTCTGCACCATACTGCATGACACGGGAAGCCGATTTCTTCAAGAACACTAGACAAGGAATCGATGACTGTCACAGTAACGGACACAGCAAGTGCTCACCAGCATGTTTCATTAAAACCTACGCTGACCTAGATCCACGACTTGCAAAAGTCAACACAAGTGCTGGGGAGTGTGGAAACAATGGTTTGAATCGTATTCGCAAGCCTGTAAGTTACATGAAGCAAGATCGGGCCATTATATATATTCGTACATTCATTGCAGTATGGAATAGACTGAAGATACGTAGAATGTCTGAAGCACCGCATTAAGCTGTAATCAATGTCAATGTAATACACTACATTCAGTGAACGAGGTGCTTGACGGAATGTGGTTAAACATCTACTAGAATTTGTGGTCTGTATGAACTACTAACTACATTGAAGATTATATACATTTGCTTTGATCATAAAGTACAGTCAAAGTGAACTACGAGCCCAACATGTAGTTTACCACAACCACCACAGCTGGTTGAGATAAAAGCAAACCGAGTTGTACTTCCCCGGCCCTCTGATCCGGCGACTGGACGCGGATTCTCTGAGTTCCAGGTTCTGACAAGCACTCGCCGGCTATTCGGCCCGTTCATAAGTCTGTTTACGCTGACAGACCTTTTCATCAAATGTCTAGGATTCCTCTAAAAACTATCAGAATGGTTTAAATGAACAAAGAGCTTGACGTGTAGTTCACCACAACCACTGTTAATAGTTGGGATGAACTACGAGCTCAAGGTATATTTAATTGCAACCAAGGAACATGGTTGAGATAAACTACGAGCTCAATGTGTAGTTCACCACCACCACGAAGGGTGATTAAGATGAACTACGAGCTTGAGGTGTAGTTGATTTTAATTACGGAACACGGTTGAAATAAACTACAAGCTTGAGGTGTAATTCAGCACAACCACGATGAGTGGTTAAAACAAACCACAAAGCCGAGAGGTAGTTTACCACAACCATAGTAGATGGTTGAGATGAACTGCGAGCTCAGCGTGTAGTTCACTACCACCACGAAGGGTGGTTGAGATGAACTACGAGCTCAAGGTGTAGTTCACAACAACCATGAAAGGTGGTTGAAATGAACTACGAGCTCAACGTGTAGTTCACCACCACCACAAAGGGTGGTTGAGATGAACTACGAGCTTGAGGTATAGTTGATTTCAATCACGGAACACGGTTGACACGAACTACAAGCTTGAGGTTAGTTCAGCACAACCACGATGAGTGTAAGGGGAAGATAGCCCAGAAGCCAAGTTGATAATCAGGTGGGGGATCATACTGATCCACCACCAGCCTATATACTACATCGGATAAACTATC